>JARFJB010001933.1:670000-887500 GCA_036346205.1 Vesta saturnalis
ATCAAAAATTCGATAACTGAGAACATAACGAAGAAGGCTTAAAGAAGAAGTTAAAACGTGGTTTCGAATTGGAGATGACCTGCAAGTTTAATTGAAGGTACTTACTCTGAAATTTTATGTGCAATACATGATATTGAATTTGATATATTTGACAATAACGTTGGACAAACTGTCCGTTACGTCAAATATAAAAAATACATCACACAAAGAAATAAAATCCTAAAAGTTATCTAAAAACAACACCATCAATATAGAACAAATATAAATTAGAATAATTCATACTATTTTCCCACAAGATTCGTAAACTTGTCAAACGTGCAATTTAATAACAAAGAATTAGAATTTATTAACAAAGGTTTGGAATATCGACATTTTTTCTATATTCACTAACAAAGTTAAAGAGATTTTAGCAGTATAATGCGAAACGCATCGTAAAAATAATCACAATAATTTGCCAAATTTCCAATTGCTAATTTACTTAACAAGTGTCGTTGAGAAAGGACAGAACTTAAAATAAATCTTACAATCTTTTACTAAAATCAATTAAGAATAAAACTAACAAACATAATCTAATTTCTGTTAAAGCAGATAAAGGTAACACTTTAGCAATTATTTCAAAAAATAGTTACACGCGGAGAATTAATGATTTTATTGACACAAACTTCAATATCTGCTATACAGATTTAGAAAAACAAGAAATGTTAAGCAAGAACTCACAAGCTCCAAAACCATACGGTCTTATAAAAATCCACAAACAATATGCCCATTAGACCAGTAGTATCTTATTATCTCAACAAGTAAACTAAACTACATAACTAACAGTTTAAAGTACCAATCAAAACATTCTATTAAGAATTCTTTATAACTAACTAATACAGCACAAAACAAAATTACCATTACATAATATACTTGTAAGTTTTGATGTTATTAGTATGTTTTCTAAAATATTCCCTCAAGAATGTATGTTTTTATTACACAATTTTATATTTAATTATAATGTTGAATTAGTTAGAAAAATGGAGTTAGTTCAATTATTTGACCACTGTGTTGGTCAATATTATTTCACATTCAACAGTAAGATTTATCTAAAAAACAGGATTTACCTATAGGTAGTCCAATTTTGTCTATTTTAGCTAATATCTTTATGGATAATTTAGAATATTAAATTTTTGAATTAAATGACTGTAAGGTTATATTGTGATTTCGTTATTTTGATATTTTACCACGTTTGGATAGTTCATAGTTCATCCTACACAACACGCTAATTTACACTAAAGAAAGAACAAAATATAGCCATTAATTTTCTAGATTTAAATATAAAAATTAATACACAGAACAAGTTTGAGTTCTCCATATTCAAAAAACCTACACATACGAAAATTACAATTCCGGACGATTCAGGTGACCATACACCATATAAGTTAGCTGCATATAGATCATTAACGCATAGAGAGATGTCATTACCATTAAATCGCATACCCTTCAATAAATAAATATCAATTATAAACCAAATTGCATTTCACATATAATCGACACTAGTTAAAAATCAAATATGCAAAATATCTATCAAAAATATTTAATTAATACAGAACCGACAGAACATAAATACATATCAATTTCATATTTTAGGAAAATAGAAAAAGTACACATATTACAAAAGAACAAGAAATACTAAGTATCTTCTAAAACTAATGCCAATGTTCTCAAATATTTATTTAATGCCAACTTACGACATTTTGAAGTCAGGTATTTATAAATTAAACTACCCATTTCTGTTTTTGTTGGACAAACACTTACGAACCTTGATATTAGACACAAAGAACACATTAAATGTTACAAATATAAACATTCGGATAAATCAAATTATTCCAGACATTTAATAGTAGATAATCACTTAGAGACTTCACAAAACAGCATTACATTTTTACAAGTTTGTAATAAAGATACAGTAGGTGTTATTGGAAGGATTCGAAATTTATAAATACCTGTAATGAACAAGTTTATCTTATAAACTCATCATTAACAAATATTTAAAATATAGACTTATTAAGATGAATAATTGTATAAAATAAATTGAGGAATTATATTGTATTTAAAACATCTATTAAAGTTAGCGAAAGTTTACAAGAAATATTTTTAAATACTACAATTCTATTACACGTCTCAACATGTATTTCGACCTCGGATGAGCAATTCTTAAGTGCCAGAATATAAAATTTAGAATAAAACGTTGACAGTGAACTGGAATTACAATAATGTTATGTATATCCCACTACATTAAAATATCTTGTGTGAAACACCACACGACCTTCAAACCTACAAAATGGAAATTAAAAGAAATGAAATAAATTTAATAACATTTTTTTAGGATAATTACACAACCACTTTTATAAGAGGATGATCACGACAATAGGAAACATTTTAACGCAAAAACAATAATCTAAGTCAAACAGACGTTTAAAACTACATGACAGACAGAGGTTAATAGACATTCTGTATTATAAATGTTTTGTAACTGTGGTTCCCTATTAGTGGAGTTGTTCGGCCTATTTCCACGGTTTTTGCTTTTTGAGCGCGACGTTTCGGAAGCCGACTCTGCTTTCGACATCAGGCTTAATCCTGAGAAGGAGTGTTTTCACACTTGAGTCGAATTCGTATATTATATATAATTTTTTCAAAAGCACTTGACCACCTCAGATTCGAACTTGGTACCTTTCACTTACTATTCTGACACCTTTACCGCTGAGCCACTGAATAATCCAATATATATATATATATATATATATATATATATATATATATATATATATATATATATATATACAGGGTGTTTCATTAAGGCTGGCCACCGGCCATATTTCAGAAACTAGTGGACATAAAAAGTGGAGAAAAAAAATTCGTTATAAAAGTCGCCACGAGAAAATCCTGGAAATTATTTTTAAGTTCCGTAATTCATCGCAAGGGGGCGCAATTGAAAATTAAAAAATAAAATTATAAATTTCTCCGAAAATTCCCACATTAAGGCATACCTTTGGTAACATCGTTAGAAAGCTTAGACAATTCTGCATCATTTTGGTCTAAGGCTCATTGGCGTACCGACCTTAATAAGAGTGGGGGAAGCTATTGAATGTGTAATCATTTAAATCGCTGTTATTTTTAAACGACTTATCCGATTGTAGTAAACCTAGGCTTGTTTAGAAGAAAAAGGTAAGTACTTTTAACTGTCGCATCCATTGGTACGCGATAGCTCATAATAAAATTGTTAGAGGGCGCAATTTGTAATAATACCAGTATTTTTGATTTTATTCAGAAAAATTAAATCATACGGTATAATTATGACATCATAAGCGGAAAGTAGCTTAAATTTGTAACAAAAAACGTAAATAACGCAATTTGATATCTTTATTTGTTCCAGAGTTATGGCGAAAAGAAGACGTTTTAACCGTTTAATTTAATAATTGATTGTTGCTATGGTTTCTTAAGGTGTATAGGTTGGACTAGTAATGAGGAATCTGCATTTATCATAGTCTGTGCCTCCCTTCACACTCTATCTAGGCTTAGGACTAGTCCAAACTAAGCAAATTGCAAAATTTGGAGCGTGTTTAGAGGCCAACGGGCCATAACAACGATATCAAAGTAATGATTGATTTTTGTTTAAGAAAATTTTCAATAGAATGGTACAAAATCATGAACAACTGTTAAAAAACTAGTGAAAATCTATAAATGTTCAAATTGACAGCCGTTTTGTAAAAAACAACTATTAATTCTTCTTCTGTACGTTTATAACATCATATAAAACTTCTAAGGCATAATTCTAATGTGGTGTGTTTTAAAATAATAATCTAATTTGCTGCGGAACAAAGTCGGCTCGTTTCCATGGAGGTAAATAAATTGAAAAAGTTGTCAACTTACTTAATTTTGATTGATGTTGTGTTGTAAAAATTTTTTCCTTCATTAGTTTTGGGTTTCATTGTACCTTATCAGAAATTAGTGCTATCCTTCAAAAATGTCGTATACCAATGCCGAGGCTTACGACATGCTTGCCGTGTATTATGAATGTTTTCAAAATGCAGCTATTGCGGAACGACAATACGCTATCAGATATCCTGATCGAAGGCACTACACTAGAAAAGTGTTTCGGCGAATGGCAACATGTTTAAGACAAACAGGAAATGTACGACGTATTCCACTTCCTGTCAGAAGACGTCGCATAAGAAATGAAGACAATAGTATTAATGTTCTTGCGTACGTAGAATCGGAGCCTCACGTAAGCATCAAGGAGATTTCCACAGAACTAGGTATAAGTGTTGCTTCTGTGTTCAGAATTTTAAGGGATTTTATGCTGCATCCTTATCATGTAGTTTTACACCAGGCTTTATCAGACACTGATTTTGACAGGCGGCTCGACTATTGCTATTGGCTGAGAGACATGTGTAGTGAAAATCTTCGATTCCTTTCCAAAGTTTTATGGACCGATGAGGCTACTTTTACTAGCTGCGGCAGAGTTAATTTGTACAATATGCATTATTGGTCGCAAACAAATCCTCACTGGATGCGCGAAGTGGATCACCAAAACAGATGGAGTGTAAATTTGTGGTGTGGTGTTTTAGGTGACAGAATTATCGGACCATTTGTTTTTCATGGACACCTAAATGGTGAATCTTATTTAAACTTTTACAAAATGACTTGCCCAATCTTTTAGAAGACATTCCCTTGACGTGAGAGCATCCCTGTGGTATCAACATGATGGATGTCCTTCACACTATTCCCGAAGAGTCCGTGATTTCTTAAATGTTAGATACCCAAATCGCTGGATGGGAAGGGGTAGTTTGTTTCCGTGGCCACCTAGATCCCCGGATTTAACTGTACTAGATTTCTACTTGTGGGGAAGAATAAAAGATATTGTTTACGAAACGAGACCAACCACCCGAGAGGACATGATTCACCGAATTGAAATTGCAATAAATTCGATTCCACGAGACGAAATCGAAACAGCTGTTTCCAGTACAAGAGGTAGAATTAATAGTTGTATTTTACAAAACGGCCGTCAATTTGAACATTTATAGCTTTTCACTTGTTTTTTAACAGTTGTTCATGATTTTTTACCATTCTATTAAAAAGTGTCTTAAACAAAAATCAATCATTACTTTGATATCGTTGTTATGGCCCGTTGGCCTCTAAACACGCTCCAAATTTTGCAATTTGCTTAGTTTGGACTAGTCCTAAGCCTAGATAGAGTGTGAAGGGAGGCACAGACTATGATAAATGCAGATTCCTCATTACTAATCCAACCTATACACCTTAAGAAACCATAGCAACAATCAATTATTAAATTAAACGGTTAAAAAGTTTTCTTTTCGCCATAACTCTGGAACAAATAAATATATCAAATTGCGTTATTTACGTTTTTGTTACAAATTTAAGCTACTTTCCGCTTATGATGTCATAATTATACCGTATGATTTAATTTTTCTGAATAAAATCAAAAATACTGGTATTATTACAAATTGCGCCCTCTAACAATTTTATTATGAGCTATCGCGTACCAATGGATGCGACAGTTAAAAGTACTTACCTTTTTCTTCTAAACAAGCCTAGGTTTACTACAATCGGATAAGTCGTTTAAAAATAACAGCGATTTAAATGATTACACATTCAATAGCTTCCCCCACTCTTATTAAGGTCGGTACGCCAATGAGCCTTAGACCAAAATGATGCAGAATTGTCTAAGCTTTCTAACGATGTTACCAAAGGTATGCCTTAATGTGGGAATTTTCGGAGAAATTTATAATTTTATTTTTAATTTTCAATTGCGCCCCTTGCGATGAATTACGGAACTTAAAATAATTTCCAGGATTTTTCGTATGGCGACTTTTATAATGAATTTTTTCTCCACTTTTTATGTCCACTAGTTTCTGAAATATGGCCGGTGGCCAGCCTTAATGAAACACCCTGTATATATATATATATATATATATATATATATATATATATATATATTCTTTAGAGTTATATTCTATATTATTATATTTAGGTGTATTGCACTTAAGCTCTCCGCGCATTATTGGAGTCCATATGGGTTTCATTTCTACACTAGCTTGGCTTATTGGATTTTCTACTAGTGCGATGTATGCGGCTTCTTTGAGTTTCCGACGAGTTGTGTTCTCGTCTTTTGCCACTATCTGTATGTTATCCCACTGGATGCGGTGGTCTTCGCTCCAGACATTTTCGACGATTCTTGATCTTTCTGTTTCACCCTTGCGGGCGTTGTTCCTGCGTTCTCACTTTGAGTGGTCTACTGCTCTCTCCTATGTGTACACAATTTTTGCAGTTCTGATATTCATTGTATGGTTTGGTTTCGGTTAATATTCCACTGAGCGTTCTGGTCGATTTGAAGGCAGTGCGTATCTTGTATTTGCTGCATATCCTTCGAATTTTGTCTGCGGTACCATGTATATATGGTATTGTCGCTGTAGATTTAGTTTCTCCTTTTTATGTTACCCTTTCCCTGTTTAGGTTAGGTGCTAGATCGGGGTAGCCATTTTCTTTGAGTCTTCTAGCAACATTTTGATTTTCTTTGTTCAGGTCCTCTTGTTTTGAGCATATTGTTTTTGCTCTATCGTACAAGCATTTTGTAACGCGTAACTTCACGTTTCTGTGGTGATTGGAGTTGTAAGCGTAGGTACCTCCCCGTGTGGGTAGGTTTCCTGTATACACTTGTCGTGAAGTGTTGTCATTCCTGTGTACAAGTACATCCAGGAATGGCAGTTTTTGTTCCGACTCCAATTTTATTGTGAATTTTATGGAGGGTGTGCGGCTATTTAGATGATCTAGGAATTCATCTAGCTTATGCTTGCCGTGTTGCCAAACTACGAAAGTATAGTCCACGTGTCTAAGCCACATCCTTGGTTTCCCTGTGATTCGAATATCGCTTGGTCTTCGAAGTCAGAAGTTCCATTATTGTGTTTACCGGAATTGCGTGCGTTGATCTAACGTTTCATCCTTTTCCAGCTTGTCGCTTACGATAGTTGGTGCCCTATCGGTAGGCACATCTGTGAATAGACTCAAAATGTCTAAGCTTATCAGTATTTCTTCGTGGTTTGGTTGGAAGTTTCTGATTGTTTCCACGAATTGCTGCGTATTCTTGACCATAGACTCGGTTTTTCCCGATAAAGGTGTAATGATACCTAGCAGATAGTGTGATAATGGGTGACAAGGTGAATTTCTCGAGCTCACAATAGGTCTCGGAGGAATTCCTTGCTTATGAATTACAGATGCGGAGGTTTGCTGTAGTGTGGGGTAAGTTTAGTTCACTGGTAATCTCCCCCATTATGGTTTGCCAGCGTCAGTTATATCCTTCTTTCCTTGATGGTGTGGGGTCTTTTGGTATTTGTTTACACTCGTCTCCGTCTAGTAGTTTTGGGATCTTACTGTTGCAAATGTCTATATCCATTACCACAGTCGCGTTTCCATTGTCTGCCGGGAGAATTTTGATCGTTGGGTCATTCTTAAGGAAAATGACCGCTCTCCTTTCTAGGTTAGAGACGTTAGGTTTAGTTCACCTAGATTAATCTAGGACTGATCTAACCTTATTTCTGTATTCTTCGGCTTCTTCAGGATCTAATTTCATAACTGTTTCTTCGACTGCGGTTATTATATCTACTTTCGGAATACGAAAGAAGTTACGGCGCAACATGCGCAATAAACTTCTGCGCAACCACGAAAAAGTTTTATATATATATATATATATATATATATATATATATATATATAAGTTCTAAAAAATATATATTGGATTACTCAGTGGCTCAGCCGTAAAGGTGTCAGACTAATAAGTGAAAGGTACCAAGTTCGAATCTCAGAGTAGTGTGCTTAGGAAAAAATTATGAACGACATGTTTCGTGTTTCCTTATTTTCTTTTTTTTTTCTTGAAAATATTACGAATTAGATTACTTAGCTAGCACATTATTCTAAAAAATATAATAAAATGTACCCTCGTTAGACATTCAGGCGCCTCGAGAATAAAACCATAAATATTTCTTACTTTAATTAAGTGTTCCATTTTAGTGTAGGGAGTTTTTTAAATTTGCAATATTATTATGTGACAAACATATGTTTTAGATTCTAAAGGTGCGGGTTGAAGTCTTTTTACCTATCATGCTGACAATCATAAGTAAAGCAGCAAACCATTAAACAAGTTTGTAACACTAATCATGTTCAATTGCTTTATGTGTATTTTGTAAAATGTGTTAAGTAGTGTGAAGACATAATTGATGTTTTAATTATAGCGACTTTTAACCTATTGTTAAATATCGACTAACACGGTCACGTTATAATTCAATCGAG
The DNA here is from genome assembly GCA_036346205.1 of Vesta saturnalis. Taxonomy (NCBI): domain Eukaryota; kingdom Metazoa; phylum Arthropoda; class Insecta; order Coleoptera; family Lampyridae; genus Vesta; species Vesta saturnalis. Next base: position 678,347 of record JARFJB010001933.1, read on the forward strand.
AACATCGTACATACCATAAAATTTATTCAAAAATACAATTGTGAATAAATTAAATTTTGGTTTAAAGTTCATATTCATAATATGATTTCCACCGGACACAATTTAACATTTCACACACCGGAATTGCACGCGAAAATAATTAAACGTACGCTCAGTGAGTATCTAATAATGTAAAAACTTGTATTTTCTAATTATGGACTAAACGCGTAATTATATTATGTGAAACGTTTATTCCCTTGAATACAAATTAATTTATTTATAAATATTAAATACTTTTCCTAGATAAGTATGTTATTACTATGCTCTTATGTAATGATAATAATTAAATAATTGATTTTGCACTTTTACTTTAACCGGTGTATAAACATTAATTGTAATACGTAGGTATTATGTCTCTTATGTTGAAGGTTCAAGGCCTCAGATAGCGCGAACATTTTTTGTGTAAAAGGTTAATACTAAGCAAAAAACTGCACAAGTAGTCTTTTCATTTAGTTCACATCAACTTTTTGATATAAAATACCTACACGTTAATTGTCAAAAGTGGTTCGTTTCAACACAATTGCTAAAATGAAATCTCAATTTACCACAAGGTACCGGTAAAACGCGATTTCTATTTTTAAGGAATCTTAACCATTGATCATTTTTATTCAGAAATTACACTTGTTTGTTGTGAAAATTCAAGGCATAATTTTGAAAAGTATTGTAACAATAAAATTACTGCTTTATTTTCATGGAAATGAATCTAAAACGTTTCGAATGTAGTAGTTTTCCACTATGGCTAAATTACAAACAATCTTGTATAAAAACGATGCAAATGTGTTCAAATTCTCACATCAAGTGCAAAAAAAACACGCTTATTTTTCAACTTATTACATAAATAGCTATTTTTGTGCTTGTGGTTAAAATACAATTCTATACAGTGAAATACCTTGCAAAAGTTAGAGCCGTTTGGCACGAGGCTCAATTAGTATTAAATAGTAGACAAGTTTATTGCATTTTATAATCACACAATTTCGTATCTTCTGCACAACTTTATTCACGACAATAACTTTTACTGAAAATGGAAGTGTTACAATTACTGTTAGGGGCAGCTGCTTGCAGCGTAATTATTAAGTTGACTTGTAATGAAAAGAATAGAACCTGCCATGCGAGGAGTGTCAAAAAACGTAAATTGTGAGTACGGAATTGGATTAATCGACGATCACTAGGAAATGGAGTTTTAAATTTTTGTAATAATGAAGATCGAAGATCCATCTTCATACCAAAACTTTTTACGTATGAATAATGCCGTATTACTTACATCTAACAATGTTGTCATTTATCTGTATGCATTTTTTTTAGATTAGAAACTACTCTTCCTTTCCTAGCAATAGGCGAAACATACAGATCGCTTATGTACATCACTCGTATATGAGAGTACAATTTTTCGATTTGTTCCTGAAATTTGCTATGTTGTATATAATTTTCTAAAGGTTGAGTACCTTACTTAATAGTCAATTGGTCTATACATTAATTATAACATTGAATATTGTAGACACCTAATGATACCAATTCTCGGTTGGAAATAGCAGATGGTTTCATGGAAAATTTGCAGTTTCCTAACTGCTTAGGAGCATTAGACGGACGGCATATAAAGTTTCGACCTCCATTGTCATGTGGTTCAAACTATGATAATTACAAAGGCGATAACTCTTTAGTTTTATTGTTGGTAATGGAAGATTTTTCACATAGAATTACTTATTATAATGTTAAAATCAATGGTAGCATAAGTGATGGAGGAGTTTTTCGAGAAAACAGTTTTTCAAAAGCTTTATTCCAGAATTGTTTGTTTACCAAACGATAAAACCTGGCGTGAACTAAAGGTTCATTATGTGGTAGTAGCAGATGATGCTTTTCCCATATCTACTAGGATCCTTAAACCCTATCCACAGAAAAAAATCTAACTTATGGACAAAAGGTATTTAGTTATCGTCTGTTAAGGACATAGAAAGTACATTTGGAATCTTGGAAAACAGATTTCGTGTTCTTTTGAATCCCATTCATGTAAAGCCAGAGAAGTTTGAAACAATAACAATTTTAGCTAGTGAAAGTAGATCATACACCGAAATACACGAAAAAAACCTTCTCCAACTAGAAGAGATTAGGCGCCACAGAAGTAGCACGGTGGCTCTTAGATTAGGGGATAAATTTAAGGCTTATTTTAACAGCGAAGGTGGAAGTGTGCATTGGCAGCATGATGCAGTCACAAAAAATAGTATGTGAAATTAAATGTAATTATTTTGTTAGACTTAAGCCTATGCTAATAAGTGTTTAATATATAGAGAAAAAGTAAATATAAACGTAATGTAGGCTAAATCAACAGTTAAATTTACATTGCATAGCTTCTTTACGGAGTGGCTGTTGTCGTACATCAAAAATTATATTAGTAGTACTACGGGTTGAGTTGAGGACGGACGTCATCCGTGTAGTGTGCGGCGGGGTCGAGGATAATTTTATTCCCTAATTAATGACTTTTGGCAATATTAAGAGCATTTTTGGCGGTCCAGCCCCTTATTAGGGGTGTGGGATGCCCCTAGCGGTGTGGTCTAGTAACTTAAGGCCATTTTGGATATCTTAAGGAGGGGCTAAGACTAGATAAGGCCCTTATTGCTTCATTAAGGCAGGGCTAAGACTCGGCCACACCCATCCTTTTACCTGATTGGATGTACGTGTAATCGGCCATTTTGGCAGCCATCTTCTCGTCTCTTCTGTCGGCCATCTTGTCGATTAAGGACCTTTTGGTATAGGTCTTCGGAACTTGCTTTCGGGCATTTGCCCCCTTGGCGGAAATTTTGAATTCATATTACAATAAGGGGGCCCTAGCGCCAACTTGTAAGACAGGTGTAGGACTTTGCAACTTGCTCTCGGGCCTTGGCCCCATTGTTGCGGCGTTTTGAAACTAACACCGAATTCATTTCGTACGCCAGCTATGGGACCCACGCTCATCATTATCATTAGACAACCATAATAACAATAATATCGCTCAAATTAACATGTACATTATTGTATATTGTATTTGCATACAGTGATAAAAATACGTTTTACAGTTAAATCAGCAAAAACGGTTATACAACAACCAAAACTTGAAATCAGGCTCTAACAATTAAATAAAGTAATAAAAATAAGGGGTAAGGGTTAAAATAAAAAACGAGCACTCACCAGGATTGTTGTCCATAATAGTATTGGAAGAACGCCTTGACGGGATAAACAGCTGCTTACAGTCACAACACATTCACTTTAGGCGTGTTGCTTATAACTAAATAATATAAAGTGCTTAGAGTTTTCTCGCAATCGTTAATATAAAGTAATTATTTTATAGATTTCCCCAGTTATGTAACCACAATAACAACCTTTCACTATGGAAGTAAACACTGAATCATTGAAAATGAACATGGCTATGTAACCAACATTACAACGTTTTTAGAGCGGTCTATACACAGTCGCTGGTACTAAATGGTGTAGTAATTTATTATCATTTTCATGTTACGTGATGATTTCCTCCTTGTTTATCACCAGGGTTACAGATAATAATAAAGGATAGATCATAAACCACGACCTCAAAAAAGTAATAATTTAGCGATAGCCGAGAAGCTAGAATATTTGGCTGAACAGTAAAACTAAATAAAGTAATAAAATACCGTATTTTTAGAAAAATAATAAATATTTTCAAAGCCATAACAAAATTAAGGAATTTAACAAAAATATCACATGTCAATAGTGGGTATAAAAATCGTTTCTTTCTATGACTTCCAGCATTCTGTTGCGCAAAGGTGTTCTATGGGGTTTAAATCCGGCGAGTTTGAGGCCCATGGCAGAACTTCTATTTCCGGATGGTCTTCAAACCATTCTGATACAATACGAGCTGTATGCACTGGGCTGTTGTCTTGTACTAAAACAATTGTTTCCATTTCTTCTTCTGGATACAATGCACATACTGATGGTTACATAACGTTTTCGAGAACCTCGATATATCTTTGTGATCGAAAAGAAGGTGATGAAATCATTTCTAATTCTCCTGGACCAGCATCAGACATCCATCCCCAAAATCCTAATTGAACTCTCCCATTTTTTCTAACAGGCCTAACGTTCGTGTGTTATACCGAGTATTGTTTGGACGCCATAAGTGCACAGGGTTGTCTTGTGTAGAGGAAAAGGTTTTTTTGTCAGTAAATATTACATTGGATTAATCTCTATTCAAATTTTCCCTACAAAAGTTCAAACGGGCCTCAGCTTGCGCGTTAGTGAGCAATGGTTTCCTTGCTGGGCGTCTGTGGTGTTTTCCAGATTAATGTAAACTACGGCGTATTGTAGAGAGAGAAACCTGAACACCGGTTTCTTCTCGTATGCGATTAGCTGTAGTAAAAGAATTTCTAGCTGCTGCTACCGTAATTTCTTCAACTTCCCGTACAGTTGTTTTGAGCTTTTTGCGAGGTCTAACAATTGTAAGAGGTCTATGTCCACCTAACATGTGTCTTTAAACCCATCGTGAAACTTGAGTTCTCTAAAATATTATTGTGAACAACAATATCCAATAAGTAAAAAAAAAAGGAAGATTACCGAAAGATCCACGCGCCGGCTTATTTCATTATAAGGAAGGCCCTGCTCTGCCATGCTTATTACCATCCCTTTTGTTTCTAAAGTGGAGTCGTGCTTACCTAACCGTCTACCTATGGTAGTAAACTAACGTTTCATTTTTTGACAATAGAATAACGCTTAAGTAAGATTTACAGTTTTGTATTTCAAAAACTAATTAAGCATAGCAACCTTTTGGAAAATTATTTATATTGTCATTTTAAAAACATTTTCCCATGTGTAAATTGGCTTGCATAGCCCTGTTCATTTTCAATCATCCAGTGTATACATGTAATGTATTTGAAAAAAATAACAGTCCTACATTAGTGAAATCCTTATGAAAGTTAAATGGATTCGGATTATATAATGTTCACGTTCTTTGAGCGTGACAAAAATCCCTCCAATTAGTGCATGTCTTCTGTAATGGAAGTTGATCGTACCTTTACCTAGTAGTATATTTTTAAAAGCAGGTTTGCTTGTTTGTGACGCAGTCTAGTGATATATTTTTAAACTAGCGAATACTTTCTATAATAAAAGTTGATCGTGCTCGTGGCCTCTCCCGTCTGTCCTGCTTCTCTCTGGTCTCTCTCGTCTCCCTATCGGTTCTCTCGTTTCTCTCTGCTCCTCGTATCTCTCCCTTCTCTCGTCTCTCTCGCTTCCCTCGTTTTTATCGTACCGCTCGTTTCTTACGTCTCTCGTATCACCTTCTCTTCCCTCTCTCATTTCTCCAGCCTCTCGCGGATCTCTCCTCCCCTCTCACACCCCTCGTCTCTCTAACTGCCTCCCTCCCTTTGTCCCTCCATCCCTCTGTCCCTCCGTCCCTCCCTCGGTCCCTCCCAACCTCCCTCCTTTTACTAGTTTAACTGAAAACGGTATTTTTCGCACTGTATGCACAGTAGCGCATGTCTTTTTGATTTGTGGTTGGTTTTAGCAAGCTGTAAGTTAAACCAAACTAGTATTTTCGAATTGTAAGCCGATTTTTGCAAACTATAAGTTATGATTTGATTGATTAAGATTGAATTGATTGAGATTGATTTGCTGATGATCGACTGTTTTCGCACGCCGGTGCCCTAACGTTTAGGGAGAGTACCAGCTCTGAGTGTCGGTTAGCATTATCTAGAAAGTAAGTGTTCGCTTATAGGAGTTAGGTATATACAGTGAGAGAATCGTTACCTGAAAGTTATGAAGAATTGTTAGCTCAGATTCTTGTTTGATTTGATTGCGGTTGATTGATTTGACTGAATTGATTTGATCGAGGGTGATTTGTTTGAGATTTATTAGCTTCGGCTAATTTTATTGGCCGATCGATTGAATTGATTAATTTCTCTCTTTTAGCAATTTCAAATTTCCCGCCAAAACAAAATCGCTGTCAAAATTTAATTAATTTAATTAGGCCCTTTTTGACAGAGGTGTTTTCGCTAAGGAAGATCTTGTATGTAAAATATTTTAATTATTTATCTATTTTCAATAACGCCAGTCCCTGTTACAGAAAACATTTATTAGTTTCAAATCTCAAAATAGTCTTACTTATAATAAATGATTAAAACCGTTTATCTTTTTTATAAAAAGATTAATAAACAATTAGTAGTATTACTTATAATCAATGATTAAAACCCTTTATCTTTTTTATTTATACATTTAATTATGATTCATAATAAGTGGTGCGTAAACCCCGAAAGCTGGTGTAGAGGTCTTGTACTTACCTCACAAGTTAGAACTAGGGCCTCTTGTTTCTCCCATAACCATTACAGTGATCTGTATGTAGTTCTAAAATATGTCGCTAGGTGGAGCCACTTCTATTACAGAAAACATTCATTAGTCTATACGCAAATAGATTGCGCCACTAACAAGTTCAAATTTTGGATCAAGGGGGCCACGGCAAGGGGAAAAGACCCGCGAGCAAGTTCCAAAAACCTATACTTGTCTTACAAGTTAGCATTAGGGCCCTTTATTAGAACACAAATTCAAATTTTCCGCCATAACCAAGCAGACTGCAGCGACTTAAATACAAATTCAAATTTTCCGTCAAGGGGACACGACAAGAGGGCTAAAGCCCTAGAGCAAGTTGCAAAGCCCTACAACTGTCTTACAAGTTAGCACTTGTGCCCCTTATTAGAATACAAATTCAAATTTTCCGACAAGGGGCGAAGGCCCGAGAGCAAGTTCCGAACACCTATGCTAAAAGGTCCTTAATCGACAAGATGACCGAAAAATGGCCGAAAAGGTAGCTCTCAAGATGGCCGATTACACGTACAACTAATCAAGCAAAGCGATGCGGTTGGTCTAGTCTTAGCCCGGCCTTACTGAAACCATAAGAGCCTTATCTAGTCTTAGCCTTTCCTTAACATATCCAAAATGCCCTAGACCACATCCCTATGGGCATCCCACACCCCTAACCAGGGGGCTGGACCCCAAAAAGGCTTTTAATATTGCCAAAAGGGCCTTAATTAGGAGTAAAAAATAACCCGCGGGGTTGAAAAAGGTCCCCGAAAAGAAGCAGACCCCACCCTCGACCCCACTCCGTACCCAACTCGCCTTCACTCCGCCCCCACTACACTGACGACGTCACGTCCTCGACTCAACCCCTTCTACTATTAATAATTTTTTGCCGTGTTTCTAAATATAGTTTTTGATCACTTTCAAAGAAATTTAATTGAGATGCAATAAACGATGCAAAAATATCACTTTGTTTACTTGCCTGTCCAGAGTATTTGGTCATGATGTTCGTAATTTGATGTAATGCACTTGAAGCACTCCGAATTTTCTTCCGCAACGTTGGATACATTTGAAGCAAGTCTTTGAAAATATTTCTGTGTGAGAATTCACCTAGAAGCTAAGTTAAATTAATGTACGTGTATTTTATTTTATTTACATATAATATTTCTACATTTTCTGCTTTTTTATAAAAAGCGCCTAATAAATTGGTCTCGTATATAGATTCATCTTGTGGAGATATGAATAGTCAAATGCAACATCTGTGACGAAATACTCGGAAAATAATGTGTTCCATAACAAATGTCATATCGTCATAGTACCACAATGAAGGTTTATAAATCTGCAAACATGATACTTATGCATGTTCAAGTCTCAGGAATTATAAAATTACAGTAACCTCGGGGGTTCCAGCACCACTAGCTGTGAAGCAACATGTTTCCTACGCTCTGCCACAAAATTCATACGCAAGTTGTTAAATTTATTTTTTATTTCTTATACATTCACAGTGGAACGAAGTTCTACCAGAGCACAATTTCTAGTGCTGAGGCTCTTGCGTGCTTATTCTTGTATTGTGGGTTTTTAAAGTGTATAAACAAGGATGTTGTCTATACGTTTGTATTAGCAAGCGTATTTCATCATGTCACCACGACACTGCCAGCTAAAAACTTCAAACGAACGATCTAATAACGACCCTTGAAGTAACAATAAGATAAAATATAACCTATAACTACCAAAAAACCGCAGAAGAATTTGTTGCGCACACCTTTCTGCGCACATTTACTCATGTTTTGTGACAAGACAATTGGGATCGGTTGTATTTTAATGTACCGTGTCGTACTGAGTCTTCGTGGGCACAACTTGTCTACTGTTTAGTACTAATTAAACAGGTACTTAATTATTTACGTACATTTTAACTCAAAGTTAAAATGCCCCTTTATCGTAGTGTATAATAAACTACTATGATCAACTTAATCAATTTAAAGCAGTAGAGAATGCATTACGAGACTATTTTCATGACACGTTCTTATCACAATTTACAAAACAAGCCAAGGGAAGTTTTCTAATGGACGAGTGCGATGAAACGAGTTTCCTATATTATTTTTTGCATACATTGTTACATCCATACTACTAATGCTTAATAATAGATATTTATGTATTAAGGGCATAATCAGAAGATTATGGCTCGAGGGGATGTTAAAAGCACGACGCGAAGCGGAGGGCTTTTATATTTCTGAGAGCCATAATCTACAATTATGCCCGTGGTACATACAATGTTTTATTTTATTTTGCACCATGAAACTGGAACAACATTTTAAAAAGATTCAGTATTTTCGGCAAGTTTTTAAATGCAAATGCAGTGAAATAAAGTCGACAGTAGGCTAATTTTTTGTTACTAAGATCTAACATCTGGAGTTACAATTTCAAATCCATCCAACTGTATTTTCAATTTTTATAAAGAATAAGTTTCATTAATATTATTTCTATTAATAAAAGTTGTATAGTAAGGTTGTTGTTTCAATAATTCTTTCAACTTACGTGACATATCATGTCATGTGTTTGCTGTCAATCATGCTGGTTAGCAACAATGACATTTCCGTGCTATAAAGATCACATTACGCCCGCATTTGGGGGCGTATAAAGAATATTATGGTGGCAAAATAAAATAAAATATATTATGCTTAATAAAAATGAATAGTTTTCATTTTTCCCCTTTAGCTCAGTCGTATTTTGTACTTGCAAAATAAGGATCGGGGTTCGTTATTAAGGCCCTCAACACTCAACAAATAGATTAAAAAGTTTATATACCTTTATTTCCCATTTTTTCTTTATAAATTTAATATTCATAATTTAAACTACCTAAGATAAATAAATATATTTACAGGTGGATTCTCCTTTTCGAGCTGCTCCTAGGAGGAGGGTTAGGTGGTCCTCTGGAGTTTCTGCTATGTAACATTAATAGAAGGGCTGGTTTTTGACTTTTAATCTACGTCCTTTGGCTGGTTTGAATTTACTTGTTTAACTACCGAAATAAAAATAAATAATTTTACCTGAATGCGTCCTTGTATAAACTACAGAAGTCGGTAGCAAGAACTGTTATAAACACGCGTGAGATAAGACGCCGAGTTCAGTGCTCTGCCTTCAAATAAATAATCGATATTTTAAAGCGGGCGGATTTCAAACGTATAAGAATAATATAGTTTTATACCTGCTTTTCTTATGAAAATAAACTCATTCACGTTTAAATTCAATTTTGCCCTTTTAAATAAATGAAAGCTTTTCGTTTTGAAGGTAGATGTTCTACGGTAGCTGCGCATTATTTGTTTATTTTCCGATATTAATTATATTAGTACACAGGTTTTTATTTAAATGACATAATTTTGTTATGTTGGCCGGGTTTAAAATATAAAATCTTTGTTTTCTATTAAGCTGAATCGTTCGCGTCTAAGAATAATGATATTGATTATTTAACGCGAAATATATTATTGGATAGTTTCTAGTTTATAGGTAACAATCTTATTAGTTGCAAACGGTATAACTTACGTTTTTCGGTGGTGGCGACGGCGGTTTAATTACAAGCGATAATTTAGTACTGATGAACACGTCTAGTTTTTACGGTTATGTTTCGATTTTACTGGATTTTTTTTTTTATGATTGTGGACCTGAACAGGCTAAATAAGGCCTATCGTGCTAAAGCACTCAGGAACACTTAGGAGGATGGATAGAGGGATTAACTGCGTAAACTAGGTGTTCAGCTTAAGGCGGCTAAGGAGAGCTCTGCAATTCATATTGCTAAAATGGCCATAAAATGGCTATTTTGAACGTAATCATCTAATAAAGAAAAAGAAACTATGCGTAGGACAAATTCTATGTAGTATAGTGATTAATTAATGTAAACCTTCTGGTTTCAAATTAAATATTGAAGTTACAATGTTGGTCGAAAGTTCCGTAAAAGTGGTAGCTCTCCTTAGGAACTTTCTACCAAGATTGCAACTTAAATATTGAATTTATAAGCAGAAGATTTACATTAATTGATCATTATACTGCATAGAATTTGTCCTACGCATAGTTTTTTTTCTTTATTATATGATTACGTCCAAGATGGCTATTTTATGACCATTTTAGCAATATGAATTACACAGCTCTCCTTAGCCGCCTTAATCTCCCGACGAGGTTTTAATTACAGGTACTCTGCAGTTTCTGATACGTTTGTCGAGCTGTTTTTGTTTTAGTGTTAGTGTAAATTTGTATTAGGTGGGTCTCCTTTGTTAGTAACCTGGGTAACAACTACCCGTTAAACCAAACAAGAGGATCTCCGGCGGTCAATGGAATGTAGGACAACCACCCTCCAAACTCCACAGTGTAGGTGTCCAGTAAGGAAAAAGTATGTCGGGCTTCCAACCCTGCATATCCCTCTCACCAGGTGTATAGTGTTGTAGGTATCTCAACTTACGTACGTTCCACGTTAGATCTCTGCAATTCTAACCCTTTGGCTTCGGTGATGATATCAAATCGCGGAGTCGCGATTTCTGCTTCGGATGATGGTTACAGGCTGGCGGTTTCAAACAGGTAATAGTCGGCGCAAGCGCGACGATAGAGCACACGGTTTTTATTCGGATTCTTCTGGTAGAGTTCTAGATCTAGATAGCGGCGCGAGCCGCGTTTTTATAAAGAATTCGCGAGGGTGGTTACAAAACTTTGGGGGTGAGGTTCCGTAGGTCAGTATTGGCGGAATATGCTCTGACGTATACAAACTTTTAAACGTTTTTGAGATTTACGTCGGGGGGGGAGAATGCATGATTAATTATTGTGCAATTTTCTGCAACGTTATGAAATATGTTTAAATTTTACTAAAAATTCTACGAATTTTTTTAATTGCTTGCACCTGTGCACTTAGCAAGTCACTTTATCTTAATAAATTTCGCGAATTTTATATCAATACTGGTATTTTATTTAGCAAATAATTAATCGTGGCAGGAAAATTTTAATAAAGGACGGCGTCTTGTTAATGAACTTTATGCAAATAATTATTAATAGTAAATAATTGTGATATCTGACGGCGTCCCTTTACAGTAGTAAGGAATGAGTAAGCTCCAAACCAAAGGATTTCTACCCAAATTAACTTATTAGTAGATTATAACATTAAAAATTCCTACATATAATACACAGATACAATCTAATTTGAGTACACATTCTTTTTGAAGTGAAAGTTTATGAAACATAACGATCTTATTTTAATTCGTAGTCGAAGAACAATGCGGTACGTAGTAAGTGAAAGGCATTCTAAAATTTCAACCAAAAACATATTAAATAAGCATAGAAGTGAGGTTATATTTTATACCAACGCTTAACGTAAGCGTCATCTAAATGTATAATTATGAACTACTCTTACATTTAATTATGTACACTATTGAAATAAGTGAAGGTTAGATTTATGCTTACATCAAGAAAGAACTTCGATAGTTTACATGTCACCATCATAAAAAAGTTTCATAAAGTCAAACATTATAAAACTCTGAGATCAGTAATACACGTATGACAAACCAGTTTTTTAACGTCTATTTTATTTTGTGTAAATAAGCAGAGACAACCCAATGACACGTCCATCTCGTAATGCAAATCTATTCTAAATTTACACGTATTTTGTATATTTTTCTATCAAACAAAATAAATACTCAATCGTACATTTCGGTAAGGTAGCGGCTACTTTTAATTTGAAGTTATGTATTATAACATAATAGTATATTATATAACAAGGGTGGTAAGTCCCTATTACGTAGGAGCGCATTATTACGATCACCAGTGAGCGTAGCGAGCGAGTGTCGTAATTTAAACCAGTGCGTAATAGGCATTACCACCCGAATTGGGTTTTTAAAAAAAAAATGTTTTTGTAATAAATGGAAAGATCTTATATACGTTTTATAACAAAACTACTTTTAGTTTTTTTTCGGTCTAATTAAAAAGTTATATTAAATTAAAAATACATTTTTGAACCCAGTACCGATAACATGCCGACAGTTCCCGAACAAACCAGAGCGCGTGTGACGTCACAATGTTTATTTTTATTCATCGTAGCATACAGCTGATACAGTGTTTTGACTTTTAATCGATTAAATCTTGTTATTATCGTCAATATATTGATAAATAAATCAAAAATATCAAACCTTAACAGTTATCGTGCTTCCTTTGCACCGCTATGTACGTATATACTACATAAACAACTCGCCAAAAAATGTTTTTTTATGTTCCACAAGATGTTAAAACGTCGAAATAAATGGTTTCAAGCAGTGCGACGACCTAATCCCAAAACATCATTAAATGTTTGTTGTTGTGATCATTTTGATATAAGTATTTTATGATAATATAGTAATTAATAATTATTTAAGTAAACGTATAAATTGAATAAATAGAATTCGATAAAAAATTTTTTAACTGAACTCCAGAATCATAACTTTTAAAAATCGTAACATCAGAAAAATTTCTATGACTAAAACGATTAAATAATAAATTTGTATACGGTTATTGAATGGTTTCGGTTTAATTTAGTATTTTATATTTTAATTACTTGCTAGGTTACGTACTATACGAAATTGAAATTTTAAAAGTGTATATAATGGTGGTTCTTCCGTTGTTATAATGTCATTTAAATAATTCTCATGATTTGATGTTTTTTTAGCTGAAAGAAGACATGGAGAATTATATTTACTATACTACAATGGGAAGTAGAGCAAAAATTAAAGTTGATGTAGTACCGCACAAGTTTAATTGTCAACCTAACCGTAAACTTTACCACCTTTATCACACATGTCTAAACAAAAGCAGCTATTATAAATAATTTTTTTGCACTAAATTACGGATAGTTTTGGTCAATTTACATGTAGAAGCCGTTGGCACTGTACTGTTGAGAATTAATTTAACATTATGACGTCACGAGCATGGCGACCAATCGTGGCGCGTTTCTAGTCACGTGATAGTTTTTCAAATTTTATCAATTTTAAATTGTTTATAATAAGTCAACAACATTTTTTTAAGAGTTTTTTGCATCGACTATTAATATAATTTATGGTAAACTTTTAAAATACATAAAAAACAATGGATACAAGTTTTTTTTCAATAACCCAATTGTGTACTATGCTTCTTCTACTGCTATAAAGTATAAGAGGAGTGGTCTATGAGTAGTACGGAACTATTACTTGCTGAGTTCTTTATTACCTCGGAACGATTTACACGTACCTAATTTTGTAATGACACAATTTTATGGTTTCGAACTAAAAAAATTAGAACTGGTTTTGTTAATTACCTTGGAATTAAAGAAGCTCTCCACTTTATTTATCGTTAATGATGAGATGAAACTTTATTTTGTTTACAAAGGTATTGTTCTAAAGTAAGCACTAAATAGTATCTGTGAGTTAAAGGTGGTACTGGTATGCCTTTGTATTTCAAACTATAATTTATTAAAAAATGTTTGCAGTTTACGATAATCAACTATGATTTTTAACACTGAAGTAAATAACATAGATACATATGCGGATTTTGATTTTGTCGACGCTGGCCGCTAATCATAACCGGTAAATTCAAATTCACCACGTTCTACAGTGATTCTATGTACTAAATCGCAATGGCAGTTGAGCCATTATTAAACACAGATTCGTTAATGTGACGTTCTGCTATCATTATAACCTACATGTGCTTTTAAAATCAGCACATCTCTACTTGCATCGATTAAAATGGTGGAAGAAGTATCACCACAAATTAAAATAGTCTAAATGTCATGAATTTACAATTTAAAAAATATTAAATATGCCTTTAATAAATACTCTGAATGTAATACCTGTCTCATTTATGAAATTATTAATATATTTAAAGTTTTATTTCAATTAACAAACCAAAAATTTGCAGAAAGGATACATAATGAATAACGTTGTAAATATTTAATGCACAGTATACTTAAATCCCCAGTAACGACATTTCCACTTAGCGCTGTGTAAAGCCATCAATGGCAGCTGTCACCTTCGGCCATGTTTTTGAGAGCAAGTTTGGCGCGAAATTCCCATAGAGATTTGGGCTAACAAGATTTTTTATTTATATGTTGAATACATACATTTACGCAGATTTATTAATTATATTTAAACATTATCGTTTTATACAAATTTATAATATTCCTGCATTAAGTATGACACAAAATGGCAATTTTCTTTCACCATTTTTGAGTTTTAAAATTTCTGTTCACGAATTTTAATAAATAAAACAACCGCACATGATAAAATAATTTGATTAGAAATTTTTACGGGAAATCATTGCAAGGGTGAAGAAAATTTACATTTTGAACATCTGATATTATTAAGTCTTTTATTAGCGACTTACTCGTAATAACGTTTAACGATTTCTTAAATCATTCATAACCATAATTGGAAGAAAATGTTTAGAGCACACTCAATAGGTAATATGTAGGGTTTTCCGGTTTAACTTTTTCCAACTGTGGTTTATTATATACTTTAACCCATAATCGACACTTAAACCAATTTAAAATTATACTTTATTCTAAAACAAACATAACCTCCTACTTGTTTCTTCAAGATTTTCGATGTAAGGAAATATCACAATAAATAATAACTGTTGTCCAAGAAACAACGTGTATATCAAGGTAAACAAAAAAAAAGTACTTTTGTGGTGCATGCGCATAATTAATCTGGTGTTGTTACTGGTATTTAAGTATACTGTGAATAATGCCCCAAAGTGTGCAGATTTACTTATTTACATCTATTCGAAATAACGAGAGTCATCAGTTAAATCATCTTAATGTAACATATTGCTGATTAAATCACAGTATACTTAAATACTGTATTTAAGTATACTGTGATTAAATCATATCCAAAGTTATTATTTATTAACCTAATTAAGTACCAAATCAACTGCAGGACATAATGACATAATTTTGTACTTGGCTTTATTTTACATTAGAAAAAACTTTTATTTATAAACATTATGTCAAAAATAATGAATAATGGTAGTTCTCTGTTTATGCATTTTCATATCTTCTTAATTTATCAACACCCTGTACATCTGAAGTATGGTAACCTCATTTTTTTGACAAGCAGGATTTTTTATTTTTATTTTTTATTTTCAATTTTCTCCTCTTATCAACTCCATGCTGGGACACACTGTGTGTATATTATAAATATATACAATGGATTAGCATTCATGATTTTTTATAAATATAGAGCTGAAAATGTTATATACATAAAAGATTCCCCCGAATGGGATTCAAACCCTTGTCCTCTCATTGACTAGACGAGTGCCTTATTAACTGAGGTACAGGGTTTATGGATTCCATTCGAAATAACTTAATATGTAGATATAATGTCCTAACAGGATATTGTGTTAACTTGTGTGGTAAAAAGTACTATGTGTATTATCGTCATGTTGACCGCATATCGCTAATGTTGCACACACAACAAGTGCGTAACTGCTTGTTTAATAACAATCGCTATAAGCAAATTGTAAATAGTAAGCCCTGGACAACTTAATGAATTCATTATCTTTTATAAATATAAAACTAAGAATTTTATGTACTTAACAAGATTCCCCGGAATGGGATTTGAACCTTGTCAGGTTGCGTTGACGCACCCTGTATGTAGGATGTTATAATGACGTGTATTACGTGTTTTGAGTGCGAGTGTATTGAATTTGAACGGAAAAAAAATTTTGTGTATATGCATAATGCATGTGGGTGGGTGATACGCCACTGGAAATTTAGGAGAAATATTATTCAGTATGTAGATACGTGTATTTCAATGTTATAGAGACATTGGTGTTGGAATAAATAGATTCTGATGAATGTGAATGTGAAGAGAAATTTGTCGATGGGACGATAATGTTTGCTACTGTTTTGCTACTGTAAGGAATGGACTGTTGGAAGATAGAGGAGTAATCTTGACCGGAAGATGTGAGTGTATAAGTGTAGAATGTTTTAGAAAATATGTAGAGAAAGATTTGGTATGTTTAAGTGTTAATTTCAGAAAGTTTTCGTAATGTTGTGCAATTTGTTTTGAGAATACGTGTATGTATGTGGGATTTGAGACCTTAGACTGTACTTATTTTTGCAAATGTTGCGGAAGGAGATCGAGCGCAGGTGGGAGATAAACGTTGAAAGTTGTGTAATGGTCCAGAGTGGCTACTGAATGAATGTGATGGCGAGAACTGGCTTCTTCATAAAGTAATTGAAAAATTTTCAGGTAAAAACAAATATGGCGATGTATTGTAGTTATAAGCGTGGTTGTACAGATGGTAGCATCAGTCGGGACTAAGAAATTTTTATTGAATACTATTGGAGAATATAGCAAGGAAGTCGGACATGTTTAAAGATGGATGGCTTAAGGTATAAATAGGAAAGTCAGAGTTTGACGTGGGGGAGTTAGCTTTTAGCTTTTGGTGAGAGCTCGGAGAGACACGCGCGCGAGGTGGTGTGTGAAATCAGCGATGGGTTAAGTTGGAGTTATATTTGTGAAAACAACTGCGTAACCCGAAAGGGGATGAATCGTATAAGACATTCATAAATAAAACAATTAATTAAAATTGAGATTGAAGATAAAATCAGTTTGTTTATTTTCAAGAAAGTAAAAAGTGCATAAGCAGATTTATAAAAGATAACAGTTATTACGTTATAGTGTTGAGGGCGGCGCGTGTTCTTGTAACGATATTTAGTTAAAATTATTTATGGGACCACCTTTAAGTAAATGAAATATTCATAATAAATTAAGCCAATGTTAAGGTAATTTTATGTGACATTAAATGTTTATTTGTGTTAAGGAAGGGCTTAATTGTCCTAAAGGTTGCGAGAAACTTTTAAGAGGCAACCAAATGTGTATAGTTTATGACGGTTTATTGGAGTAAATAACTTCGTATAGTTAGACTAATAGCGATTACAGAAAGGAAGAAGTGTTTGTGGAATTGTGAAGTATTTGTTATGTGCAGTCAGGCAATTTAAGGAATACAAATGGACTACAAATAATTGATTTACGGGAAGAAAGAAGAAAGAAAAGCGTAGGATGAATGGACAATTTTAAGTAAGAATTATATTTAGGAACCTTGAAAATTTAGTAAAGCACGATTATCTTTTTGTTTAGTTGTAATTTGCGTAATGTTTAGTTAATTAATTATTGTTGAAGGGAAAAGATAATCGGTCTCGAGGTATGTTGTATTGGTTGTTTTAGTATTAAGAATTTTTGAAGAAACGCAAATTTGTATTTTCAACCACGCTGTTGTGTATGTAAACATTTGTTTATTATTTTGGTGCAGGACAATATATATTTATCGTTAACTTTTTATTCTGTTGTTTATTTAGCCAGTTATGAGATACATTTGTGACGTTTACTTAATTGGTGACCTAGTTTTGACAAGTTAAATGTAAACTTTGCATATTTTGGATTTTTAAGATTAATGAACAACCTGAAAGGTTATATTTGCCAGGTTGATTGCAAAAATGTTCATGTTAGTTTCATTAACGCAGTACACTAATGACGGATCAGCTGTTAATTAAAATTTCATTAAGTATAACTAATAGAGTTTTGAGAACTTACATATTTACGAATGTCAAATACGATTCAGAAGTATTATAAAAATTAAATTAAATTTAAAAGATATCGTTCATGTTAGGAATATTAAACCTTCAAGGATTATTCTCGTTTGACTGTTTTGCAGCACTTTATCACTATTATATTAGAGTAACAATTATTAAGCCGATGACATTGCCTTTCTTTTGATTAGGAATTTTTAAAAATTAAGTATCGATCATTGAATGAAGAACTATTTATTCATTAATAAGTAGAAATTTAACTTTATATGTATACGAGGGATACGTAGAAAATATAACTGTTGGTTACGTGAATGCAGTTAAAGTTGAGTGATAAATTTTATTTTGGAAGTTTTGGTATACGAGGTGTATTCAAGAAGTTTCTAATAACCTGGGTAGTACTAAATATATTTGAGTTAGAGTTGAATTGTTTGGGACGAGTGTTTGTTTTAGAACCTTCGTGTGAGAGTTTACTGAGTAAGCACAATCCTACTTTCCACAATCAAGTAGGGTTAATTAACACCCAGCTTAAGACAATTATTTTAGCAAAGTTTCGATTGTGGTGCCGCCTAGAGACAGATTTTCCCGGACTGAGCTGTTTGAATATCGGTGTAAGGTGTTTGAGCGTATTAATCATTCATTTTACTCATTATTTCGACCACGCCCATCTCCCTGTTAGCTGGCTTGACAACCCGCTTACATTAGTAAGCATACACGACGCCTAGTGCGGTTTGGACGTGTAACAACCCATGTCCTCTTAGTGATATATATATATATATATATATATATATATATATATATATATATATATATATATATATATACACACTTACATATATAAGGGTGGTTAATAACAAGGGTGTAATGCAATTCTAATGTTTGATTCCAGAAAAATAAAAAAGACCAACTAGAACATTTTATCTCAATGGGAAAGGGTGTCTAACTGGTCTAACTTCACTTAAATAACGTAGGTTTTTCGTGCACTGAGAAATTTCATTTTGTATATCACGTATGGCTATAAAAAATTTGAAATATATGTAAAGATTATCTATAATGATGGTAATTGTGAGAAAAAAAGTGTCTCAATTCAAGTACCCGACAACAAAAAACTTGTACATACATTTTTTTATGGATTTCTTACGAGAAATTGATTGGTGCTGTCCATTTGGGAATATTTCTCAGTCGCTGAAAGCTACAGAGGAATAGATCACTCTTTCAAATGAGAATCAATTTTTTTTTAATCCAAACTATAGTTGACATTGAGATAAATCCATTCATCTATCACTGATTCTGTTCTCTTAAAAATTAAAGAATTTGGAGCTGAAGCACTAACCTGTAACTTTAGAATTTTACTTTATATCTTATAAAAATTTGCAAATCAACAAGTTTTGCTTGAGAAAACGTACCTGTAAGCCTGTAACTTTTACATTTAAATAACGTGAGTTTCAAACATTAACTGATTTATGCATTTCTCTCATGAACGATAGTATTAAGAACGTTTTGAGAAGAAACCGTGTTCGTAGTTAGGAACATTTTTGACAAAAAAAGCTTTCTTGTTCAATAATTGAAAAGCTGACGGCTTTTTAGATAGTCCAAAAGACTGTCAATACCATTTTCGAAGTGATTTCATTTCACTACCACTTTTTCAGAGATCGTCAATTTTATTACCTAATTGTCTTCTCAACCGCATTTACTAGTTACTTATGTAATTTCTATACTTTGTCCAAGGTATTTACATGTAATTTTACTTTTTAAAGTGGTTTTCTCCAATTTTCAAGAGTTAATAGAATTTCCATTGTATAATTTTAATTATATAACGTGAATGTGATTATCACAGAATCAAACGAAATAACTATGTGCTCATTACTTAGATTACGTGAAAACGTTTTTCTGATCGGTGACATTGAAACTCAAATTTACGGAAACACAATTGCCTTCTAAATTCGAAAAGCTAAAGTTAAAAGGTTTTTTCTCTTTAACATGAGAGTGCTTAAACTGAGTTTACGTGAAAGTGTAAAACTAATTATTCAAGAAATCCTTGTTTTTTGGACTAAAGCTCTGTTAAATACTCGACAAGAACTTAAATGTGTTATAAAATTCGAAGGTTTATGTGGAGAATGACGAATATTGTAAAAAATGCGAGAAAACCTAACAAACAAAAAGAGAAAAATTTTTCTTCGCGGCTCAATAATTTCTTCGATATAGCACATGCAGATGTCAATCAAACAGCTACTGAGTAAGGCAAAGAATTTTTGCAGTTTTTTATTTTCGGGTACTTGAATTTGGACACCTTATATATACAAACTATGAGAAGAAGGGTTGGATTTTTTTTTACCATAATTACCATCAGTATAGATAGCCTTTACATATATTTAAATTTTTTCAAAGCCATACGTGATATTATAAAAAATGAAATTTGAGAATGCGCGAAAAACCTGTGGTATTTAAGTGGAGTTAAGTTCGACCATTTAGGCACCCTTTCCCATTGAGATAAAACGTTCTAGTTGGTCTCATTTTTATTTCTCATTTTCGTGGAATCAAATTGAAGGGGGAACTTATTCAAATTGCGTTACACCCTTGCTAAGAACCACCTTAATATATACAGGGTGCTGGAAAATGGCGTATTAACTCTTCACTACTAGATTAAAGAATGTTTTCTGAGCATGAAAAAAAGTCAGAAAAAATTCTTTGGGTAATAGTTATTCTAGTGCAGTGGTTTAAATATAAAAAAAGTCGGCATCGTTGGCTTGTAAATGCATGTGTAAGTAAAAGTTATAAAGCTGTGTTTCAATGGATGTAACGCTTTATTAAAAAAATAAATTTTAAAATTCTAACAATCATAATTCAAACTTATAGCAATGAAATAGAAACAAACTTAAATTATAACTAAAAACGCTTTCACCTAATTAGAGCATATGTTCAAAATTAGAACCATGTGCTTCTAAACATGCTTCACCCCTTCTAACAGAATTGATAAAAACCCTCTGAAGCATATTTGGACTAAATATTCTTGAATTCGTCAAATTAATTCATCTGTATTATTGACAGGTGTTTGGTACACCGCATTCTTTACATGACCTCAAACAATAAAATCCATTACAGTCAAATTGAGGGATCTGGCTGGCCAGTTTACTGGTCCATTTCTGCCAATCCATCGATTAGGATAGTTGTTTTGAAGCCATTGTTGAACTATTTCTGTATTGTGGGCCGGTGTATCATATAATAGTAACCACGAGTCATTTATAGCTGCCAAAGGAGTATCCCGTAAAATCGTTCCCTAAAAAATTTTGAAAATTTTGTCCTCCAAGTCGTGCCGGTAAAAATACAGGTCCAAGTACGTGGTTTCCCAATATTTCAGCCCATACATTTACGCTGAATCGATGTTGATGGTTTGCTTCATACGTTCGGTGAGGATTTTCCAAACTATACTTCTCACTGTACTGATTAAACACACCATCTCGGCTGAAATTGTATTCATCCGTCCATATTATTTTATCTGGGAAAAGTCTGATTCTAGCTCTCCCGTGGTCAGTATTTGGCATAAAAAAAACTTCCAGCTTCTCTTGCCCGTTGATTCAGTCTTCTAAAAACGTTTGGATTAGGATGTCTCCTCAACGGGTAACGTTCGCGATACAGTTGACCTGTTGCCGTTGTATTACCACAAAATTCTCCAAATACTAAGTACATGTCAGCGTATTCACTGTTTCAACACATTACCTATTTTAATTAAAATACTCGTATTTGAACTTAGTTTGTAAGTAGATGTACTGTCAAATTAAATAACAGAATATTTTTATTCACAATTAGTTTGTAACCTACCGTTTTTCTAACCCATTAAAGGTTGAAAAGTGAATGATTCTACGGGTTCACTTTAAACGGTCAGTAATAACAAAAAAGAAGACAGCAATGAGATGGAGCGGTCAGTAATCAACCACTTTCTAACTTATGAGGGAGCTACTATAGATTTAAACTATCAATGTAAAATTGGCAACTTGCCAATTTTAATTTTAAGGGTCAAGAGTATGCAAGCATTTTTTTCTCACGTGCACAGATTGTGAATGAACGCGAGCAATAGGTGGAAACAAACAACACGTTTTCTTTAAGTAGCGTATTTAATAAGTGAATTTTTGATAACCGTGATGGATGTGTTCCAAAATCCGCTGATAAACTTATAGTGAATACAATTAGTAACTGGTACTTTCCAGGTAGAAAACCAAATATCTTCAGATGAATTATGCTGTTGTTTATTGCATATTGTTTTATTAGTCTATTCGAGGTCTGGTACTTTCCAGGTAGAAAACCAAATATCTTGAGATGAATTATGTTGTTGTTTATTGCATATTGTTTTAATTGGTCTATTCGAGGTCTGTTTCTTTGTAATGAGTAGTCGGATGCAAGTATAAAAACGAGAGTACAATATGTGTTATGGAAAAGTAATTAATTTTGCATAATTACTTTTTTTATATTTATTTATTAACTATTCCAATGCCGTTTTTTATGATTATCATATTATATTATCCTGTAGTAACCTTTGGATATTTAAATACTTTTAAATGATTATGTATTTACCTCTATATTTAAATACGTTCTTACGCAAATGTGTGATTATATTGTGGCATGTTTATTACTTTAATAATGCCAATTTATTCACGCGCTGAAGTTTCTGAAAATACTTAAACAATTAAAAAAACAATTTCTGATGAGCCCGAATACCTACATAAAATATTAATACACAATTTATATAAAATCGCTTTACCATCTAATTGCTTACGGTTTGTTTCTTAATTCGGAACTTTCAACAAACTGCTTAAATTTCAAATTATAACATTTTTTACAAATTAAGATTTATTATTTTCAGTCATTTTTGTAACTTTTAACTATAGTTGTACACAAAAAAATTATAGTTAAAAAAAATGAAATTCAAAACGAAATTTTTTAATCTCGTGAAATAAAGCTCGTCGTTTTTTTGGTAAAATTGAAATTTAAAACGCTTTTTGGACCCAAAAAAACTTGGAATTTCAATTTTTTTAACTGGAGTTCTTTTTTTGTGTACAATTATAGTTAAAGGTTACAAAAATAACTGAAAGTAATAATTGTTAATTTGTAAAAAAGGTAATAATTTAAAATTTAAGCGGCTTGTTGAAGGTTCCCAATTAAGGAATAAACCGTAAGTAATTAGATAGTAAAACGATTTTATATAAATTGAATATTAATATTTTATGTAGGTATTCGAGCTCATCAGAAATTGATTTCTAATTATTTAGGTACTTTTAGTAAAAAAAATTTGAAGTACCGCTATTTTTAAGTCAATATTTGCCATTTATGGAGACACGCCGATGTACATTTGCATCTTCTAACGCATGTAAATTAAACCTACATTTAGGCTACAGTGTAGGTTTTAGTTCACCACCCGCGGGATTATACACAACAAATTTCTTTCCGTCTTCGTCATATAAAATGTGTAAAAACGACAAAATTGTTGGACCGTAGTACTTGAACAAAAGCGCTAATCCGATATCGGAATTCTCTCCTAATTTTAACCATATCTCAAGAACGGCTTGAAATAGGAAGTTGCAGGATTCGCGTTCTTGTGCTACTTTTTTTTGAAACGAATGGTAGACTAAACAAAATTTCAATGGCACGCTAAAAAATGTTAGTATGCTAAAATAGCACAGGAACGTGCGAGACACCTCGCAAAACCAACGAAATCGGGATACACGGTACTGACAAGTTATGTCAATCTTAATTGAGACCTAGTTCGTAGGTAGATGGATAAATTCTGATTACCCTGTGTTCTATATAAGGTTTATTGAGATGCCTTTTCTGATACATACATGCGTGCATTTCGTACAAAGCAATTAAGCAAATACTGATGAACAGACAACGATTGAAACTTTAACATACAAAAAAAATTATTTACACATAACAAGTACTTAAATGTTATTGATTATTTAGGAACATCAGTAAAATTTCTCAAAGGTAAAACAAAAAATCTCGTTATTGTAGATTTCTATCCAAATTTATATAGATTATACAGGGTTCGACATAGCAATGTTACCATTTTTAACACTATATATTTATTGAACGAAACACAATACATTTTTTATTCTTATTATAAATTGATCTACATACCTTTGCATTTTATATGACAGTTAAAAAATGGATAGCTGGATTTTGCAATCAAAAATTTTTGTTGTCGAAAAATTTGGAAATTTGCATTCAATCACTGCAGTGCAACATGCGTTTCGTGCGGAATTTGGAGACAGAGGCAGAGGGGATACACCATCTCGCCTGACCATTCGCAGATGGATCAGGAAATGGCAAGATGAAGGGTCCGTTCGCAACAAAAAAGGAATGGGTCGCAGAAGATCTGTCAGAAATGCAGAAAATATTAAACGGGTGGAAATGCATTTGACCACAGTCTTAAACATTCTGCAAAAAGGCATTCCTTAACTCTCAATATTTCTGAAAGAAGTCTTCGAAAAATTTTGCACTGTGATCTAAATTTCCATCCATACAAGATGGAAATTGTTCAATAACTAAATGCACGTCACAATGAAAATACTCTGCAATGCAATCAACCCTGACTTGTCAAATCAGCTTCTAATGTCTGACGAAGCCAATTTTTATTTATCAGGATTTGTCAATAAACAGAATTATCGCTATTGGTCTGACTGAAATTCTAGGGAAGTTCATGAAAAACCACTGCACAGTCCAAAGGTAATTGTTTGGTGTGCTGTTGGATCAATGGGAATCATCGGACCTTACTTCTTTGAAGATGCTAATGGTCGATCGGTAACGGTAAATTCAGACCGTTATGTTGAGATGTTGATAAATTTTCTGCAACCAGAGCAAAATCAGCGAGGAATCGAAAATGTTTTTTTTCCAGCAAGACGGAGCCACCGCTCATACCGCCCGCCGATCGTTAGAAACTTTACGTAACATGTTTACTGGACGTTTGATTTCACGTTTCGGCGATATTCCCTGGCCAGCGTGCAGTTCAGACCTGACAGCTGCAGATAATTTTCTCTGGGGGTACCTTAAAGAAAGAGTTTCTTTCCGTAAAAATTAATAACTTAAACGAGTTAAAAAACCGCATTACTGCCGAAATTGAAGCTATCCCTGAGGAAACATTGCGACGAGCTATGGCAACTTTCCCGCAACGTCTTCAATCTTGCATAGCAGAAAATGGTGGTCATTTGAAAGATTGTATCTTTAAGGCATAAAATCCAAAGATATGCAGATTAACTTATGATAAGAATAAAAAATGTATTGTGTTTCGTTCAATAAATATTTAGTGTTAAAAATGGTAACAGTGCTATGACGAACCCTGTATATCAACCTTATTCCAAATATATAAAGATTGTTCTTTAAATGCTGATTCAACAAAAAAATGAACGCGTTCTGCTACTAGCTACTCTCATTTTGCGGAATTTTACATTTTAAGGGTTTAAAACGCCGAACGAGTTTTAGGCCACCAAACCCTCAATACACCGACAGTGTATTTTGAAAGTCCAAAACTTCGAACGTGACCAAAACGCACACGGCCATTTCGCCGCCTGCACCCATTCCGCCGAATTTAAATTTTGGACTATTACGCCGAATGTGACAAAATGTATCGTTATACAATCGTATTATTAGTCTAGGAATGCGTCCGTCGTCTGACGGGCGTTTACCCACTACATCAAGCACTGTTTTAGCTTGAGTACTAGGTTAAATTCCTGGAATTGTATAGTTGTATTATGACTAATTTTTAAATATTATTTGTACTTTTTGAAAACGTCCTCTAAATCTTTAGTGCTAGCCAACATAAATCCTATAGCTTTGATAGTGATAATGGAAATGATAACTATAGTCAATATCACTAATGTTTTAAATACAATGTAATTCCTCAATTTCAATATATGCATCGTTATCAAGGGAGAACGTATAAGTGAAATAACAAACAAGTAGTTATGGTAACAGGTGATTAAGGTAAAACAGAAAACTTGATGTAAATTATAATTTTGTATTTTAAATATCTGTTAAAGGTGAGTCTATAGGATCAAACTGTTCGTTCATTAAAGGTACTTTCTGTTTATGTTTATAAATTTCGAATACTTCCAAAACGTCTAACATGTCTTTTTTATTACAAATATGTAAAAATGTATTGTTGTTTTGTGAAGTGATTATTTACTATATATATATATATATATATATATATATATATATATATATATATATATATATATATATATATATATATATATATATATATACACATCTATACCACAAAAGTGGTATAGATAAGGTCAGTACATTACTAAACATGTGACATTACAAGCTTACACTGTAATACATAGATTGGCTAATAAAATTCATCATAAACAAAACAATATTTAATTTAAAGGCATTGACAGGGTCAATAAATGCTACATATACACATATAAACAACAACTACTATTTTGGCTGCAGCAGCCTATTAAAATCTTCTAAACTATATACAAAATATTCTATTAATATTGCTCTGAGCTGATTTTTGAATTTTTGTAACGTAGCGCATTGTTTTATGTTCACTGGTAGCTTGTTAAATAATATAACACCTGAAGAAGAAGGAGCCCTATTAGTACTAGATTTATTTAACGGGTTACGAAAATCGTGTTTCGTCCTTGTGTTGTATGAATGACTGTTGGTTACAATATACGTAACTCAAGGTTTCTAAAATGTATAAGCTAGCTAAAGATAGAATGTTGTATTTGATAAAATAAGGCTTACACGATTCATTACTTTTAATACCAGCAATGCAGCGTAGACTCTCTTTTGTGCTAGAAATACTTCACACGCCTATGTAGATAGACCACAATAGCTAATACCGTCTAAAATTTTGCTGTGAACTTCACCATAATAAAATGAAATGAAATACTTTTCTGGAAGAAAGTATTTTAAATTATTTATTTGAAAACAAACCTTGTTAATGTTTTTTGCCAATGATTCGCGATGGAGTTTCCATTTAAGGTTATCATCGAGCTGCACACCTAAAAATTTTACATTGGTTTGATATTGTACTTGTGAGCCATTTATTTGAACATCACTAACGATACTGATTTTTTGTTTAGCTGAGCGAAATACAAGAAAATTAGTTTTAGAATAATTAATATGTAGTTTGTTGCTGACAAACCAATTTTCTAACGTCATTAAAAGCACGTTAGTAGTATTCACAAGATCGAGAATGTTGTGGTTTGAAATTAGCGCAGAAGTATCGTCAGCATACAAATTCAGAGAGTAATTTACGAATTCTACAATATTATTAATAAATAGGAGAAATAATGTAGGTCCTAACATGGACCCTTGGGAACTCGTACCTTGATAGGTAGAACTGAAGAACGGCATTCTTGCACAGTATTATGTAGTGATTTGAACCTAATTTTAACAAGTTGAGTTCTACCTGTCAGGTAAGACTGAACCAAATCCGCTACGAAAGCTCTTATTCCATACCTTTCTAATTTAGTAAGTAAAATATATATAAACCCCTATCATTACTGCATATGTGTCGCCATAACATATCTTATTACTTCCTTCGCTTTATTGCTTCCGAATACCGGAGACAATAGTGTGATCCCATGTTTTCAAGTTTCCCTCTACCTTGTTTTTAAAACTGTTTAGTAAGAGCTGATTAATATTCCAGATTTCTATAGATGAATCAAACTTGGCGACATCTCGTCTGATTTATAAGAAATTTGAAGATAAGTAAATTTTTATGCAATAATATTACAAATTTAGATGAAAATGTGTATCCTTGGTTCTGAAGATGAAAACGTATAGCCTTGGTTCTCTTATATTAATCCAGATTAAAATTCTCCTCGCTTAGTACACTACCTCAAGAAAATTTCAGCATCTTATACCAAGTGCTTTCAAATATATGACAATTTCCTTGTCATAATGGACACGTGTTAATCACTCTGTATCTTTCAATAGCAAACGAAATGAACTATTATTTGTAGTGGGATATTTTATTTATATGGTCTATTTTATTTTTATACAGATCGGTACACGAAATATCGGAAGTCGTATACAGTATGGTCCAAAAGGACGTAGATTTTCTCAAAATTTTCCATTGGAACACCCTATATTTTCCATCGGCATGGGATAGCTTCTTCGCTACTCTATCAGTTTTATTAAGCATTCCCCGTACCCAAACCCACTCGTTTTTTAGTCAAATTCGTCTTTATCCTAACGTACCTGTTATTAATTAAAGCTGGGCGTAAAAGTTATATCTTTTAACCTGAACACCTGTATATTTTATTCCTATTGGGTGCGGAATAAAGTACGCAACATCTTTTATATTTGTAGTTATACTGATACGTTTCAAAGCTTCAGAGATATTCATCAAAAGCTGTTATTAGACAAAGCAAACTAATGAATAGTTTTATTTCAAAATTAGTGTGACATCGTTAACATATGTGTAGACAAAGTTTTTGATATCAATTAAGCATTTGAAAGTTTTTAATTAAAATCTGTGTTCGATATGTCTTCCGTTTCCTTGGCTGTTTTGAAAAGACCTTGCTACTTTTCTTAACATGTCGGGCGTAATACTCTCAAACACGTTCTTTATTCTTTGTTGCATATTTTCTTGTGTAGATCGCGGCTCTTGGTAAACTATTTTCTTAACATATCCCCACAAAAATAAATCCAGTTTAGTTAAATCGGGGGATTGGGGTGGCCAGTTACATGGTTCTCCTCTGCCAATCCAACGATTTTGAAAGGATATATTAATATCGTCCCTGAACGGAATAATTGGCGGGGACTCCATCGTGTTGCAGTTTGAGAAAATATAGAATTAAATTATAGTAAATAATAACTAGGTCATTAAAAATTAAATATTGTTAAATTGTCTTAAAGATGACAAATCAGAACACTAACGGCGAAAGCTGACAATGAAAAATGTCAGCCAAAAAACAGATTTAACAAAATTTAATCAAGCCATGATGTAAGTGTAAAGTTGTGGAAAACTTCAATTTCAAAATGATAGAAGCATTCACAAATATAAACATCACATCAAATAAAGTAATCTAGTTAAATTTAACAAAGAGATATCTTTATCAATAAGTGCAAGTGTTATTAACAATGAAAATCATAATGCAGAACGTTTTTTGTAATTTTTTAATTTCAATCTTAATTTCAACTACCTATGTTAAATTATTACATGTTAAATTACCACAGTAGTATAATTTAACATAAGTAGTAGAAGTTAAGATTAAAATAAAAAAATTACAAAAACTTTCTGCATTATGCTTTTCATTGTTAATAACACTTGCAACAATTTTTCAACATCTTTAACAATTTTAACAGATATTACTACTGACGAAGATAACTGTAAATGTTATCGAAACGTTTAGATTCTATAATTTAAAATACACCATTAAAAAACCCAAAAAAGATAAGTATTTTATTTATGTTGATAGTCAACCTGCCTGAAAATCCTCGGATTCTGATCTGAATAGTAGTGGAAGTTATGGCAATTCCCAAATACATTTTTGTGGAATGTGGCTTCATCTGAGAACAAAACTTTATCAAGAAAGTTGTAAGTTATATCCATTTTATGTTGAGCCCAGTTACAAAATGCGACACGTCGCTCCAAATCGATATCAAATAGTTCTTGATGAAACTGGATATGATACGCTAGAAAACGGTTATCCTTCAAAATCCTTTGAACGCTTCGTTCACTAACACCTACAGCAGAACTAATTGATTTTTGACCAATTGAAGGATTTTCGGTAACAGATAATATAACAGACAATACATTTTCTTCATTTCGATAGGGTCTCTCTTAACTGGTTTTGTACAGTCTACATGTCCAGTTAGTGTAAATCATTGTAATAAATTTTCCAGGATCCGCTTGTCTGGATAGTTTGGGATAACGCTCCGCATAAACTCGACCTGTCAGAAAAGTGTTTCTTGGGCATTCCCCTAGTATAAAAATCATATCTACGAGCTCATCTTTCTGGTAGGTACTCCATCACAAGAACCACTTTTATCAGCAAAAACCACAAATGAATAATTTTGCCGCTTAAAAAATATAAAACTTATAGTTGATACGTAAATTGAAAGGTTAATGTTTATTTATTTGATAGTTTCACACACATTTTTTCCCATGGCCAGCTGTTAGATATCTTATCTTATTTTTCCCAAGAAAGTATGATAACGGTAGTTTTTTTACTCACCTTGATTTGCGCTTCATGTCTAACGTACTTTAAAGCAGTAAAAGAGTGTATTAAAAAAGAGATATTAGTCCGATTATAAAAAATATCATTTCAATTTTAAAATTTTTTGTAAATAGTACAACTAATATCAGAAATCTGTCTAGTAATAGCTTTTGACGAATATCACAACATACAAGTTACTAAACATTCAAACATATAAACATGCAAAAATGCAATCCTCAAAACAAAGAAATTAGCCAACAAGCCTCTGCAGACACCCATACAAGTAAGAAATTATATTAGATAAAAAAAACGCAACAAAACTAGTAGCCAAAGCAAAGCAACGAATTAGTCAAAGCCCAAACATACAAACACGACTTTCTTCAAAACAAGGAAACTATGCAATAAACACCCAAACATGCACTAAATACCAAATACCAAACCTACAAATCTAAAACATGCGGAAAAACAAAACACACAAAACAAAAACTACCTCATCACGCAAGAAATTAGCAATGAAGTACAGTTCAAACAGAAAACATCTCAGCCCATAAACATACAAACAAAGAAACAAGTAAATCGACGATTAAACACACAAATACACAAACCGCAATACTAGTCAACAAGACCCTGAAACACCTCCATACAAGCATGCTTTTATCTATACTTGTATATTTCGTGTACGTTTATAGAGTTTTATGTATGTAGGTGCATTCGTGCGTATTCGTTGACTAACTTGTCTGTTCGTGTCTTTGCTTTGAGGGTGTATGAATTGGAGTTTACTTGTTTAATTGTTTTTTTTATTTAGATTTCTATTTAGCTTTACCACTTAATATTAGTTCTCCGATTTCTGAGCTCGGTAAGTGCTGCAGGTCATACTGTTTGAATCCTTAATCCATTCTCAACATATCTCTTCTCTCACCCTCACTTCTTCCGATTGGATTGAAATTCCAAATTTAAAAAAAAAGATGACTAGTTTCTAGGGCAAAAAATACCTTACATAAAATAATATCCTGCTCGGATGTCCGGCAAGGAAGCGCGAAGCGTTCTCGGACATCGAAAATACTTTATGATTCATTATTGTAACTTCCGGGGTCCAGGTTTTTGTTAATGCCACCAACAACTTGAACAATTACAATCTGACATTTTGGTTTTGTCTGAAACACAAGTCTCCTCCAGAAACTCTGATTCACCCGACAATTTGCGCAATATAATCTTCACTTTAATTTTCCATACAAAGCAGGAGTGGGTGCATAACTCAAGGGAATTGGAAGAGGATATCTTTTTTGGAAAATAAAAAATCGGTGTGGACTTGGGTGAAATAATTTTATTCTAAGTGAAATTCCACTGTTGAATGAATAGGTCTCACATTGAAAGTAACTTTGAAAGCTTTTTCTTACCCTAGTTTGAAAGTTGACTATGTTCTGGCTCAGCTTCCATCTTACAATATCTCAATTCTGGGAGATGTCAATGTTCATAGCTCTAATTGGCTTCAATTTTCGTCTACTACTAATGCTGCTGGTCATAGTGCGGAAACATTTGCTATTTCGTGTGATCTTACACAAATAATTTCCGAACCCACAAAAATTCCATGTTAAAACTAACCATACTCGAGATCTTCTAGACACCTTTTTTTTATATCAAAACTACTTGTTTATACATCAGTTCTTCCCCACTAGGTCTATCTGGCCATTATTTAATAAAAATAACTTCTACTCTCCCTAGTTCCTTTGTTGTTCACAACATTGATTGAACTTTGTGGTGCTTTAAATCGGCTAAATGGAATGGTAACAAGATCTCTCTGCAACTTTTCCATGGCGTGAGTATTGTTTTAAGTAGCCCTCGTCTTCGGATATTGCTCTTTCAGTATATGAAGTTATCTTCATGGCATGGAGTTATACATTTCCAAAAAACAATTTTCGTACAGATCATTCTCGTTCCCAACCCAACAGGGCTTATGATGAAGCGATATCTTTGAAAAATAAACCTTTTTTCCAAACGGTCGATAGTCGTGCAAACTACGCTGATGCTATCTGGAAAGTTTTACTAAACTGTTACTAAAGCTAAATGTCGGTTAGGCAACTAAAATTCAGTGTACTAGCTACATCTCCTTTGGGCAGTCGTAAATTTATCTTTATTTATCCCCATGACAGATGTAGACCAAACCAATCTTTTTGTGCATTTATGTACATCAAACTCGTGCCCTAATGATTTTGGAAAAGATGAGCCACCAGTCAACTCTTCCTCATACGCTACGAAACCGATTAATTTTCGATACACTTCGAAACTCCTAGAATTGAACATGAGCAGGCTTGATCCCGATAAATTGGACCAGACGGTATTCCAGCTATTGTCTTAAAGAAACATTTCCCTCCGAACTAGAATCAGCTGTATCTAAGCTCTATTTGACCTCTATATACTGTTGGAAATTTCCTTCATCATGGAAATTAGAAAATGTTCAACATACTCCAGAATAGGAGACAGGACCGATCCCCGTAACTACCGAACAATTGCTATCACTTCCATTTTGTCGAGAGTCATGGAAAAAGCCATCAGCAACTACTTTTTTTCGTGAACCTAACTCCTTAGTTACCATCAACATGGTTTTAGGTAGAGTGGTTGAACAGGTGATCATCTATAATTAGAATAATATATTAGAACAAGTATATACTTGTCAAACTCAAATCGTTTGGGTTAACTGATACGTTCATCAATTGGGTTTTCAGTTTCTTTGATAAAATACGTATACGTGTCTTAGTTGATGGCTTCTTTTCCAAAGAAGTTGGCATAAACGGAGGCGTGCCACAGGGATCGACGATGACTACTCTACATAAATGACGTTATCTTATCTACGCGTAAACCGATACATTGCTTTGACGACCACAACACTTTTCATTGCAGTTCCTCTCAGTCTATTCATTACAGTAATCTTCCTATCTCAAATCAAGAAATTAAAGCTGAAATGACCATTTAAATCAACAAAGGTAATCAAAGTGTCCTTGCATGAGGAAGTACAGTCTCTTGCCATATTATTAGATCCATGCTCAAAAATGAAGTTTTCCTCACTTATAATACGTCATTAATCATTTCGAGGGCTATTTCATGTTAAAACACCAAAATTGATTATCAATACATTGTATTTTACTAAAAAGAAGGGTCGTTTACATGAAAATACATTTTTTACATGAAAACACATTTTTCCGCAAAAATTAATATTTTGGATTACCACCTTGCGTAGCTAACACAGCTTCAACGCGACGAGGCATACAGCGTATACAATTTTGAACTTTCATTTTGATCTTCGGGTTGTGTTTCCAAGTATCAGTAAGTACCTTAATTAACTCTTGCATGGTTGTAGGGGCTTTCATCCTAACTTCGGACTTCATAAACTCCCTGACGTTCTTGGTAGGGTTTTTGTCGGGAGAATTTCCTGGCCAGTCGAGAATATCTAATTTTTTTAAGCTAAAAATGTTGTAATCCTTGTTGCACGATGACATGGCGCACCATCATGCATAAAAATAGGTTTCTCTCGTTTCTTGAACAATTTTTCACGTGCAGCTGGGTTTCCAATATTTGGAAAATCGATTCGTCAGAAAAACACACCTGTGAAATGTACAGTACAAAAACAACTTAAATATAGTTATATACCATTTATTCGCCTTTTTCCAGTCATCAATGGTAAAGTTCTTGTATTTTTGTGCCCATTGGTAACGCTTTGTTATCATGGCAGGTGTGAGTCTTGGTTTACGTGCTGGTCTACATCCAATAAGACCCTCGTTTTCTAACCTACGCTGCACTGTTCTTTGCGAAACTTCAATGCCGGCTTCAAAATCTTTTTTTTGCAAAGAAGTTTTATGGGCAGTTTTCGATTCTCAAAGTAATGTTGCGAATTTTTCGGTTACTTCTCTCTGTCGTGATTCTCCGACGACTGCATGCACCTTTGCGTTTTGCTCTCAGATCTTCACCAAGGTCTACTTTCGTTTTATACGTTAGACAGAACTTCTAGAGATTCCCACAATTTCTGCTATTTGGTATTGTGACATTTTTTGTGCTTCCAACGTACCGGAAATTTGACCAACTGTCATTGGCGACAAATCAGACTCGACTCCCATTCTGAAATTGCTTTTTTCAGATAATATGACCGTACAGTTTGTAAATATATACTTCGACATGTTGTACTGTTGAGGGAATTGAAAAGATTTTAACCAGTTTAAACACCTAAAATTGTTGCATTACACAGTGAAACAAACGCTGTTTTCTTAGGTTATATGACATTTCTGCGAAAAATCGTGTTACCAAGCGATTTTCAACACAATGCCGGAACAATAAAAAGTACCCGCCAGATTTAAAAACTCAAGTTCTACCAACACATCAACAAAAAGTTCATAATAACAAGAAATATATCAAAAAAGTAGATTTGTAGCATGGATTTAATAATATGGCAAGGGACTATAGTAATCTAGCTAAATTTAACGCTAACAAAGTTCAGTGTTACTTTGTGTCCCCCAAAAATGATCGATCATTTCCTGTTGTAAGTATGAATGGCTCAGAGCTTAAGTTGTCAGACTCTATTACTATATCGGGAATAACTTTATCTTCTAAACTATATTGTAATCTTATAAACGACCCATCTGTAACTTCGGACATACAGTCTCTTGCGCATAAATTAATGGTCTCAGTTCTCTTTTTGCACTGTCGGTATTATAATGGCTATTGTGCTGATCAATTACTTTCTTTGATACCATATGGGGCCACCTTTGTAAGAAATACTCGATTTGATCATTCACATCATCAATATGCAGTACAAATCTAAATTTGTCGTACCAAACGGGTGCAATCCACATTAGTTTACTTCGCTTCTACGCTCTGAAATGATCTTCATAATTTCGGTTTTCCTCTCGTTTATTATATGAAAAAATTTAACGTAGCCGTTCACAGGCATCTTCAAAATTCCATTAGGCATTCTACTGAGGATGCTTGAGTGCTTTAGCACTATAGGCTAAACTTAGCCTGTTCAGGAGCACAATTAATAACAAAAAGTAAAATCTCTACTCGTTTGGATCTACACGAAACTCTTGGAGAAGGAATAAGTAGATCTACAACGGAGAATTTCGTATTTTACATATCGTCGTTGAGCTACGAAAACCTTGTAAGCGACGAAAGACAAAAATTTTACAGACACATAAAATTGTCTTATAATGTTAATTTCATTCAAAAAAATAGGTTTTTTTTTGTGATACTAAATAATTTAATACTGATTTTTTTGTTTTGTAATATACACACACATTTTAAATACTTTTTATTAAAAAAAATTAAGTGTTGCTTACGTGATTTTCTCTTATGGAGAACCTCTGCACTGTTGAAATTCTAAAAAATAACTTTAACAGTTTTTTATATTAGTTTAATTTTAATACTGTTCTAACTACCTATGTCAGAACGTTATTAACTTAAATACGATGTAATAGAATGTAATTAGAAATGCGGAAGCTCGTCGTAATATCCATGGCAGTCACTTGGAATGACTCTCTTTAGCTCTTGCAGGTGATTACATTTTTCCCTCGATATTTTTAATCTTGCAGGATAAAGTTGTGGCAGTTGAAAAGGACCCTTCTTTATGCGGTGTGGCAATTGAACCCATTCATCAGTTACACTGAGCTTGCAATGTATTGCACCTTCTGGTGAGTACTTGTATGAGCAGACATTTGTAATTACGGGATCCCTGTGCCCTTTCTGGGCCTAACAGATAGAACATAATGAAGAGCAGAGAAATCCTTGAAAAAAGTATAATCGAGGTAGTGAACTTGGTAAGGTTGCCTTGGTCTAGTTTCTTTACAGATTCTGGCATAATTAGACGGACGGTAGATTTCCTTGTGCTTTAATTTGTTCTCAATGGTACTGTGGACGCTATCCACCTCCATTTGCGTATGAGCTTTTTCTAGATAATGTTGGATAATTGTGATGTTCTTCTCTATAGAGAACTTTAGTAATGCATTTCCCAAAACAGCATTGCGATTTTGATAGGTGCACCCAGCATTAATCATAACCACTGTATTGACCTGGTGCTTTTCTATTTCTTTTGCAAGAAAGTCTATCACGCAGCTGGCGAAAGTGGCAGCTACAAGACCACCCTCACTTTCATTCCACAAATAGCAAGTGACATCTTTTGTAGCAATGTTGTGAAGTGTAAAATTATGCACGCATAATTTCGTTTTATAATAAAGCGCACTAGCATTAAGTGCTGGGGATAGCTTCACAGCCTGTAAATCCATTGTGTATGTTAACTGCTCTCCTCTAATTGCTTTCTCTTTTTCCTGTTTCTTCTGCTCTCTTTTTTCGTCCTTACGCTTTACATGCTGTGCTCTGACACCCGCTTGTGTTTATATTCAATACAGGTGTCGCACTGGTCCTTTCTTGGTTGAAATAGTCCCAGGTTCTTGTTTTGAAATATCTCAAAAAAGATAAGTATTTTATTATGAGTGTTAATGGTGAAAGTTTACATTTTCATATCTCAAGAAACTGTTTTCTGGCCAATGATTCGATCCCCTCATGTTGACATTTTCGAAGATAAATTCGATGCAGCTCATATTTTGAGTAGTATTCCTTAGAAGTGGATGATCTGCAGTAATGAGATGGCATTTTTGGCAGGCTATTTAAAAAATTTGTAGCATACTCTTTTGTTGCGTTTCTTTCAACATTTCTAGTATTATCGTTATTAGTATTATACTTGACTGTTGCATCTTGGTGCATTCCATCCTTGCTATTCATTGCCCAATTTCTTACTGTCCATTCTTTTCAACCAAATGTCGACAGGAACAATGATTTGCAGACTGGATGCAGCTCATTATTGATATTTAGAGTGTAATGTAATGTACTCTTCCTTCGTGATGGCCATCTGTCTCTGTAGCTTTCCTGACTGTTTAGAGGTTTGGAGTGAACTAGACTGCTTATATACACCTTCCTTTGCTTCCAATCCATGTATTGTCAGAATGTGGTAAACAGACGTTCCCTGTCAGCTTCCTTTTTAATACCAGTATACTCTTTACCTTTCATACGTTTATATTTATTTGGTTTGCCTTTTTATTGCTTTTATTTCTTTGTTGATTTGCTTCGGGTCTCTCTGCTGCGTTCTCAGCATCAGGGGAATTTGGTTGTTTAATTATGCCGGTTGTGTTATCTTCTGTATCTTCATTATCGTCAGTTGAATCACTGCCCAATTCATCATGGGACAGCTTATAACATGAATCGGAAGCGACAACGTCAGTATCTTCTGTACAACTATCATTTTCCACACTTCTCCTAGCTGGAGTTGAAGGTGCAGTTTGGTCTTCCTCTGTTGCTATATTAGCATCATGAGTATGACAAATCCTGGAAAAAATAATTAGTATTTATCATAAAAATTAGAGATGCTGAATAACTTACATTGCAGTACCTTCAGAAGCTGCTTCAATATTATCTTCATCCTTTGTCCCAGTTGGACCAAACAGGTCAGGTGGAAGAACACCATCGTGGAGTAGACTACAGAAGTAGAGTAACGATTACAAAAAAATGAACATTTGAATAAGGATTAAAATTAAGTGTAGAACCATTAAAATCTTTCTGAGAAGGTTAAAACAGATTTTTTTTGTTTATACACCAGAAAAATGTTCGGGAAAGGCGAGCATTAACCTTGTTACAAAAGTAAATATTATAATGTTTACTCACACTGACTCTCCATTAGCAAGCTCTAGGACAAACTCAATATTATTATTAATATTGTTTGGTGTCGCCTGATCAAGCATGGCAGGGTTTCCTATGGCCAAATTTAGCAACTTCCAGCCTCTACTGCTTCGATCCATTATTATGTAAATTAACGACTAAAGAAAAAGTTTTTCATTTTATTAACAGATCACAAAATCTATAAAATAAGACTAGAAATCAATCAATTTAATGCATCAAAAAACATGTAACCGTATGAGGAAGTCAAATTTTATATACGCGAAAAACATGTAAACGCCGTCTTTTTTGATATTGATAATTACAACGGCGTCCAAAGCATAACATTTTAGTAATTAAGAGTATGTTACTCGTAGACAACGATAGATTAAAATAGGGATAATAATTAAGTAATATTACAAAAGAATGTCACACAAAAAAAATGAACGAAATGCATACAAATAACCGATAATAGCGTTTAATGTCGCTTACGAGTTTACATTGCCCAGTATAGTGCAAGTGAAGGTTACGTGGTTAGCTCACATGATTGAATACATGGATTCTATTGGTAAGCACCTTACGAGGTTTTCGCAGTACACGCCGATCGAACTAACACTTAAACCTAATTTAGGCATTCATGTCGCTTACGAGGTTTTTGTAGATCGACGATATTTAATTTTATGGCTGAATTACAACCGTTAAAATATTTTTGTAAAAGTAAGTTGCATGTAACAGCTCTGTACGAAAATGAAGACCCCGTGCCTCACAAAATGTTCTAAGAAATACTCCCTATTTTAAAAAATATGCCTAAAAGAAGTATTTTCCTGTTTAACAAATTATTTAAAAAAAAATGGCACTCTTCTATTGATGTGCTTTTGAAAAGGTAAAAAAAAATAATTCTCGGTGTGTTCTTATGTAATAATAAATTAACTGCTCGTAGATTTTATAATCACAAACAACCTGATTTATAATTCTAAACCAAATTCAAACTTCTACGAGTATATCACGAACCCGCGAAATTTGATTTAAAAAAAACGCTATAGGTAAATTTCGTTATACAGAAAAAAAAATTTTCGAAAATTTCTGCTTTTTTACGTATTACGCAGAAATGTATATTGTAATGTAGATATCGTCATTAGAACACTTTTTTTAACTAAGCACCTTATTCCAACAAATAACGAGTTTTGAGCTGTTTTAAACTGTTTGCCAAACGCCTTGGGTAGGTGACTGTCAATAATTCGAAAAAGTTTTATTATCTAATACACTAACATTAAATCAATACAGTAACACAGAACAACCGTAATAAAAATAATTTTAAATAGGCGCAAACCTACAACAGATGTTCAAAATAATCTCTCTCACACGTGATACAAGCGTCAACTCTCACAACCGGATGTAATTCGATTCCTAAGGTCTTCAACATTTTCGACGGGATTGTAGCAAACTAATGACCTGAGGAAACCCCAAATGCAGAAATCCAAGGGATTTAATTCAGGAGAGCGAGCTGGCCAATGTTGCGTATCTCGACTACCTATCCAACGATTTGGATATACTGTATCTAAGTGACGACGTACATTAATGCTATGCATTAATGGGCTGGGGCACCATCGTGTATAAACTATAAATTTTGTCTGACGTAAAGAGGAATTTATTCAACAGGTGCAGGTAACTTCCTGTAGGAAGTGATAATACGATTCCCCATTTAATCCATTTAATCGTAATAAGAGGAAATGTGGACCAATTAAATGATCAAGTAGTCCAAGTCACACGCCTACTGAAAATTGATGTTGAAAATGAGCTTGAAGGATTCCATCAGCCCATAAGTGATTATTATGAAAATTTGGCATATAATCTCTGGAAAAACTTACCTCGTCAGTAGACAAAACGCCAATTAAAAAATTAGAATTTTGAGCGGTTACATTGAGACTCCATTGGCAAGAACGCGGTAAAATGTCTCAAGGTAGTAGCGCCTGTACACGGTGGCCAACTAAGAATGCGAGGTACTGTATCTGGGAAACTATCCATCATAGACACTTGCGCAAAAAAAAGTTTTACTAAAACGGCCAATACAAAAACCTGGAAAATATTTTCAAGTTTCTGAAATGGCCGCTAGGGGGCGTAACTGCAATCTTGAATCTAAAAAAGTGATGTTTCTGTGAATTCTGCTATATTAACCTAATACAAAAATGACTGATCTTTGAAGTCGAGGATAATCAGAACTTTTTTTGTTTGGCACTTTTTGACGTGTATCTAAAAATAAAGTGGTGGGGGTATTTAAAGGTTTCCTTAAATAACCCCCTGATCTTCGAAACGGCTAAGCCGATTTTAACAAACTTGAGCGCATTGAAATGAGCTATTCTTGGGCTACAAATGTTATAATATTTGAAGTTTTTTTCGACATTCCTACAGAAACGGTTAATTTTCGCAAAAAAATTAAATGCATTGGTATGACTTTTTTTTTCATGAACAAGTAGCTAAATGGTGCCTAAACAAGCTCGCGAAAACCGCATCTCGATATCTTGTTCTTAACCTAAAATATCGGCCAAAGAAAGCTTTATACGAAAATCCCCTAAATTTTTTTTTTTTTTAACTATATTTTTCTGTAATTGTTTCTATTATGTACGTTGTGGCCCTAAAAATGACTGATTTAAGGGAGAAAGGTTTTTAATGCCCCCGTAAATGCTCGAAATGCTGACCATCACGCTCTATGCATTGCTGAAGCCTCTCATGTCTAGACAAAACTGCAGCTTTAATTTCGGCTCTGGGTATGTTACGTATTGCGTTAGGAATCCGGTTTTTCATATCTTCTCTAGTAGTAGGTTGAGTCCGAAAGACAATGTCCCTTAAGCGCCCCCATAAATAAAAATCGAGGCAAGTTAAGTCTGGCGATCGCGGAGGCCATGGAAACAGACTTCCTCTTCCAATCCACCGCTGTTGAAATACTGCATTAATATGCTCTCGCATATTAATATGCTGGGCAACCATCCAACTGCAAAAACAATTTTTGCCTTGTTTCCAGAGGCACATCTTCCAACAACAACGGTAATTGATAGGCCAAAAAATCAAGAAATACATTGCCATTTAGGGGTTGCTCGAAAAAATATGACCCAATAATTCTGCCTCCCAGAATGCCACACCATACATTTAAACTCCAACGTCCTTAGCCCTGAACTTCACGCAACCAATGGGGATTTTCTGCAGACCAATAATGCATATTGTAAAGATTGACTCTCCCGTCACTACTGAAGGTGGCTTCATCGGCCCGAAGAATTTGAAATAAAAATTCTCTATTTTCGCGTATCATGCCTAACATCCAATGGCAATAGTCTAACCTTCGATAAAAATCTGCCTCTTTCAAGGCCTGGTGCAAAACGACATAATATGGGTGCATTATTAAAGTAATTAAAAAAAGTTTAAACGAATACCTATATATTTTGATGTCCATTAGAACTTACCTATGGTCCTTCAAAATATTTTGAACCGTTGTCCGTGATATGCCCAACTCAGTGGATTTCCTTCAATATAGTACACGGTTAATATTTTCTTGTGTTCTTCCAATTCTTTGCCGTTGAAACGTAGGCCGAAAACTACCATTGGCTCGTAAGCTCGCCACTAATCGGAGAAAAACTCTTATATCGCAAGGACGCCGATTTGGATATCGAGCTGCGTAAACTCTTTTAGCTACTGCGGCATTATGAAGACATTTAAAATAAACTGTAAGCATATCAACAGCTTCATTATTCATAAAACGCATTTTGAAAGTATTGACAACTATTGACAATTTGAGGATAATGTATGTTTTGTTTAAGTATCTGTTTCCATTGCCTGCTTCTATTAATTGTATTTTTCGTATATATCCGTAGTGAATATGCATTTAAGCAAACAAAAAATAGTCCTTTCGTATAACTTTTAGCATTTCTTACTTGCCCGTCGTAATTTCAAAAAGGGTGATTTTATTCTGGTGTATAAATTTACAAACATTTCAAATCACAATTTCTAGGTAATCTATTCAGAGCTGAAATTGAAGCTGCAGTTTTGTCTACCCATAAGAGGCCTCAGCAATGCACAGAGTGATGGTCAGCATTTCGAAAATTTACGGGGGCATTAAAAACCTTCCTCCTTTAAATCGGTCTTTTTTAGAGCCACAACTTACATAATAGAAACAATTCCAGAAAAATATAGTTAAAAAAAAATAAAAATTTAAGGGATTTTCGTATAAAGTTTTCTTTGGCCGATATTTTAGGTTAGGAACAAGATATCGAGATGCGGTTTCCGCGAGCTTGTTTAGGCATCATTTAGCTACTTGCTCATGAAAAAAAAGTCATACCAATGCATTTAATTTTT
Source organism: Vesta saturnalis (assembly GCA_036346205.1). Lineage (NCBI taxonomy): Eukaryota > Metazoa > Arthropoda > Insecta > Coleoptera > Lampyridae > Vesta > Vesta saturnalis. The sequence continues at coordinate 720,458 of JARFJB010001933.1, forward strand.
TTGCAAAAATTACCCGTTTCTGTCGGAATGTCGAACAAAGCCCTCTAGCGACGACATGTGATACTAACGAAACTTCAAATATTATAACATTTGTAGCCCTAGAACGCGCCCAAGTTTGTTAAAATCGGCTTAGCCGTTTCGATGATACAGGGGGTTATTTAAGGAAACCTTTGAATACCTCCCACCACTTTATTTTTAGACATACGTCAAAAAGTTCAGATTATCCTCGACTTTAAAGATCAGTTATTTTTGTATTAGGTTAATATAGCAGAATTCACAGAAACATCACTTTTTTAGATTCAAGATTGCAGTTACGCCCCCTAGCGGGCATTTCAGAAACTTGAAAATATTTTTCCAGGTTTTTGTATTGGCCGAGTAATAACTTTTTTTTGCGCAAGCCTCTACGATGGATAATTTCCCAGATACAGTACCTCGCATTCTTAGTTGGCCACCCTGTACACGTAGAACATGAAACGGATACAATTGCTGCTCTTTTAGAATTTTGAATGCGGTGAAGCTGCTTACATTCAATATGTTGGCAATTTTTCGGATACTTGTTTCAGGTGATTTCGAAACTATATCGAGAACTGTTTCTTCAAGTTACACAGTTCGTACTTCTCGAGGACGCCCATACTCAGCAGTTCGTTCCATGAATGTACCATTTTCGCGTAAACGTCGGTGAAGGCGAGCAAATATTGTGTCATCAGGTATCCTACGCTCTGGATACAACTCAGCCTACAGTAGTCGAGCTTTCCGGCCATTTCCATTTCTTCGACCTTAGGCAAAATGCACATTTGTCATTTTCGCACTTATAAAATTATCAATTTTTTGAAGACACAAAGATTTTTTACTTATTGAAATTAATTTTGTAGCTAATTAATAATGACAAATGCTAATTTGACAATTTTGACTCATGTATTAATAGAAATTAAAACAGACAATTTGCAATAAAAAACGTTTTATTTTTTTTTTTGCTCAAAAACCGCGCGTCCTGCATAAAGTTCAACAAATCAATTTAATTCAGAATTGGTGACGGATTTCTACAAAAATATCAAAACGGGAAAAAGATAACTTGGTAATCACCCCCTAAAATCTTTCGCACTTATTTACTAACACCCCATATATATATATATATATATATATATATATATATATATATATATATATATATATATATATATATATATATATATATATATATATATATATATATATATATATATATATATATATATATATATATATACACAGGGCTTTTCATTTCTGGTACTAAGACGATCAAATTCGAAATGGAGTGGAGTGATACCATGAGGATCTTCACTTCGAGTCATGTTTTTATTTGCCTCATACAGGGTCTTTAAAAAAAGCAGATACCTTGTTCACATGAAAAAAGGAGTGGAAGTAAATTTTTTCAAATGAAACACCCTGTATATTTACACATTTTTGTGCTCTACATCCAATTATAGATTGACTTTAATCAGATAATGATATTTCGATTTCGAACCGTTTTCGAGATAAACTGTTTCAAACAGAAACTGACGTGGTTTCTTTGTATTCATCACTTATTTTTGAAATTTAACAGATTCCGTTCGATGTTCCTTCATCAGTCACAGATAATGCAATGAATAAATAATTATTAAAATGCTCTTCAACCATCAAATGAAACTTCTCTTCAAACAATAGTTTTATTAACGCAGACACACGAACTGAAAATAATTTCATGAATTGGTAAGTTAATTCAATTATCAGTGTATTTCAGAATATGTTCGAACACATCTCCACCTCTAATTAAACAAACATGTAATCTCTTCAAAAGATTTCCATGTGTAGCGCTTCTGATTAAGTCTGGAGATAAACTATTGAAAGCAGTTCTAACTCTCGATTTCATATCTTCCATTGTTGTTACTGGGATGGAGTAAACCATATTTTTAATGAAACCCCACACAAAATAATCTATTGGATTGGCATCTGCTGTTCTAGGAGGTCAACGAAAAGGTCCATTATTACCAATCCATCTGTCTTCGAAGATTTCAGTTAAAGCTTCACCTACTGTACGAGAATTATGGGGTGGAGCACCATCCATTTGGTACCATACACGTTCTCTGCCTGGCCTATTATTTAAAATCATTTGAATTCCATTTCTCAGTAAATCATCATATTTTGTTGCATCCAAATTATCATCATAGAACTCGATATAAAAAATTGACTCATTCTTTATGGCACAAAATACATTAAATTGTCATCTTTCTTGAAAACCCCTTTGGCCAACGACATGACGATTTTCTGGCGCCCAATAATGACTGTTGTGTCTGTTGAAAATTCTATTTTTTGTAAACTTGGCCTCATCTGTCCATATGATATTGTCAAGGAAATGTTCATTCTCTTGAGTCTTGACAAGTAACCATTCAAAGAATTCCACTCTACGAGGCAAATCAGTCTCTTTTAAATGTTGGACACAGTAGAATTTATAGGGATGCTATTTGTGCTTATTAAGAATGCGATAAATTGTCACGTAGGGTATACCTATCTCCCTTTCAGCCTCGTGTATGGAATCATTTGAAAATGCATTAAAAAATCCCAAAACTGTTATGCCATTGTCATCATCATCCACTTCAGGCTTTCTACGAATGATTTTTCCATTCAATCTACAGTTTTGTAGTAGTCGATTTATCACATTATTATTCGGCTTCGGAAGTTGTGGATATCTTTCATGAAATACTCGGCATATTCTACTTGCAATTCTATTCCACTCACCATGAATAATTAATAAATTCAAGAAATCTTCATTACTGTAACCTAATCTTGACATTTTTCTATTATAATTAGTATCACAATCAGTCAAAACCACTAACGAAAGTTTGACGTTTCAAAATTGTATCATTTATTTTTCCAAAGCACACTATTAAAAAATATTAATTTGCAATGTTGTACGGTAGAGACACTCAATACCTCAATGCATAACTTTTTCTAAGGTACATATCAATTTCGAATTGACTGATTTGAGACTGTTGAAAAACTAAAGAGAAAAGAAATTGTGTTACGTAGTATAAAATAGATGTTAAATCTCAAAAATAAGTGATGAATACAAGGAAACCACGCCAGTTTCTGTTTTAAACAGTTTATCTCGAAAACGGTTCGAAATCGAAATAGCATTATCTGATTATAGTCAATCTAAAATTGGATGTAGAGCTCAAAAATGTGTAAATATACAGGGTGTTCCATTTGAAAAAATTGACTTTCACTCCTTTTTTCATGTGAACAAAGTATCTGCATTTTTTAAAGACCCTGTATGAGGCAAATAAAAATATGACTCGAAGTGAAGATCCTCATGGTATCACTCCACTCCATTTCGAATTTGATCGTCTTAGTACTATAGAGTTCAAGATTATCAGCGTTTATAAAAGTACATGTTTTGTAAACAAAAATCGAAATTAATTTGTATCTCTTAAACGGTAATAGATAGGTATAGGTAAATAGTACATGAAATTGTTGACAAAGTAATAGGAAATGATAATATGATATTATATACAGGGTGTTCCATTTGAAAAATCAAAGTAATCGCTACTTTATAGTAGAAGCGGCAATCCTATTAAATTATACCACATATTCTGGGTTCTGAAACGTCTAGTCTTAAACTTTTTTGCCTCTTGGTATTTCTTTGTAAACACTTTAATCTGGAAGATACAGCCACCGTTTTAAATGTCAATTTCAAAATATTGAATTATTAAACTCTACATTTTCATAAATATCAAAAACATCTTTATTATTACATTACAATTTATAAGCAAACACGATATTTAACTTAACTCAACACGTGTTGAATATACCGCCTCCTTCCTGCAAATTAATTTAAATTTGCAAATAAATCACCATGTACCCTTTTTTGTATGCACTTTTGTATATAAGTAAGTGACGTTCAATCAACCTATTTCTGACACCAGAATACGCTGTGTAATTTATGATCAATCTTTTCGGGACACCCTTTACATAATACGAGTACATTAAGTTAACAGAAATTCAGGTATTTACAAACTTTACTGGAGCAAACAAAACTAATTTTAGTAATAATTAGTACAAACGTTATCTGTGCCACATGTTCAAGAATGTGTTTAATTTTGTAAACACATCTACAACTAACAATTAACGCTTATCTCGTGCAATTTTAATCACTAATAGGAACAGTTAATATGAGGTCTCATAGAATATGCCTTAAAGTACCAAAAATCCATCCTTAACACTAAAAATAGGAAACAAAAGGGACAGTCTGTCAAAATTAAAGATCTATTCTTAAATATACATTTATTATCTTACTCAAATCTCCTATTTGCATACCAACAACGAGATGTCCTTGATATTTTTGAAAACCACTTTTATGGACTCAGGGGGCAACCAAACAGATCTTCCTGTCCTTAGTTCAATTTCGAATTTTTTAATCTATTACAATAACTTTCCCAATTAAGTTAAAACATGAACCCACATAAAAATAACTGAAACTGGTTAAACAGTAAAAATTAATAGAATTTCCAAATAAATTTATTTACTGAACGTTTTTTGAATAAAATAAAAATACATCCTAAAAAGCTAATTTCACATTAATTTTACAAAAAACGTGTAGAGATCTTTTTTAAAGATCAATTAATTTTTAATGTTTTGTTTGTGAAATTTTTTTTTATTTTCAAGGTAATATAACTAAAAAAAAAATTGGATGTACTTAGTCATATTAATAATGATATAGTGATGACTTTTATTTTTGAGAAATGAAGAAATCATCTGTTTAACAATTAAAATTGAATTTACTGTATTCTTCTGTATTGTATGTTTGAATAAGTTACAACGAGTATATCATATATTATACTGCATTTATTGTTAAAAATTATTATTCATTTTATTAAATACATAAATAAAAAGTTTACCCCGAGTAGGATTTGAACCTACGACCTGTACTTATTCGTTCATAACAAAACTTATAATAAATGCATTTATTGTTGTTCAAATATTAACAGTCATTAACAACTAATCGTTATCGGCAAGTGCTGGTACCTTGTGAACAGTAGTCAATAATGATCCCATAAATTATTTCAGTAACTACAAGGTTTGCTTACGTTGTTCAGGTGCAACACGCATAACTTGAAACTCGAATTACTTACTGCAAGACAAACCGTGACGTATTTACTATTACGCAAATTGCGCATGTGCGTAAAGCGCCAAGTTTCAGGGGGCACTACAAAAATTTAAATCACGTAAAATCTTGTTAATTTTTTATCTTTATGGTAACATTTTCTAACGCGTATAAACCTTCTGACAATTTTATTGAAATGAAATACATTTGCTTTATGTTTAAAACACCGCGGCAAGTACTATACTCATATTTTATCTTACCTTGATTGTGTTATGAATGTATTCATTACCAATTAAAATGTTTGAGCTGCTTTTTTTTGTTTGGGTTTGGTTTCAGACGTGAAAAGCGTCCGACCAAACAACCGACTGGAACTGCCGCAAGTTTGCATTGAGACGATACAGTGTCGACGTCTCGACGATGCGTTGAGGAGGTGCCCTGGATAGTTAATATTCTTATTTTATTAATCCGAACACATTAAGTTTCTGCAATCAAAGATTTCTTTTTTATTTTGATTCAGTAGGTATATTATATTCCAGATTCTGATTTTAGTTGTACGTTGTAACGTTTGTTGCCTTGTACGCTTACAATTTGTATCACTATTGTAACGCACCTGCATACGCGATAAAAAACTACACATGTGCTAAAAATAACCAACGTCAAAGCGTGTCGTTATCGTCAATCCAGTCGTCTACCGATGAGTCACTCAGCATCTAAACTATTCCTTCCAGACTATTTCATCTGTGCGTGTTTATATATAAAAAGGAACCGATCCAGAGATGATTCATTGCGAATTTAGTCGTCGTGCAGTATTGAATATAAATTAGAATTGTACTGAGATAAATTAAAAACTTAAGTGTTAATTAAAAATTATTATTCATTTTATTTTTATTTTTTTTAAAAAAATAAAAAATAAAAAAATTAAATTAATAATAATTTTTAATTACATATTTACCTTTGAACTTATTCGTTCATAACAAAAACTTATAATATTTTAAGCGTTAATTATTTATAGTTCTGTATTTAATCGTTATTAGTAGTGCATAAGATTTTCGTGATAACTTTTGTGTTTGTATTAAATAAATTACGAAAAGTTTCCATCCTTATTAAAAACGTAACACTATTTTAGTTTTTTAATTTTTAAATTCAATAATGGGTGAACATCGGAAAAAATTAAGTGGTGCGCAGTATTGCTGATGAAAAACACAAACAACAAGAAAATGTTTTGAATAAAACTAAAAGACCAGAACCAGTTTACAAACGCATGTAAAACTCCAATCTGAACAGACTGTGTATATGCCCCAAAAACCCCGATGTAACTTATAGCATTAGAACTATCTTAGGACAATGATGACACATTAGAACTATCTTAGTCAATGATACTAATGCTGTTTTAAATATGCACGTTTCAACTGAAAGTGTCAGTGCTGCTAGTGGTCGTGGTAGTAATTATGGGTTAGGAACAGATTATATTGATCCTTAGCCAGGTTCTTCAAAAGATGCTCAATGTACACTTTCGGTTTTGGGTGAGCAGCAAGAGCAAATGCATATAAGTGACGTTCCCGCTGAATGGGTTCAGTTAAATAGTCAAAACATTGACTATTTATTATCCCAAGAAATCAATCAGCACATGTTCGATGTTCTTTCAGCAACGATAACAAAAACTGTTGCAGCAGGCAATCCTAAAGGTACGATTCAACGTTCCTTGAATAAAAGTGTGTTTCGCCGAAAATAAGAAAATTGTGAAGAACAGTTACGAAAATATTTAACATACTCTTCTTCGAAACGAAAGTTATTTTGTAAGTGTGTTTCGCCGAAAATTAAAAAATTGTGCAGAACAGTTACGAAAAATTTTAACATACTCTTCTTCGCAACAAAAGTTATTTTGTATTCCATGCCGTCTTTTTGGTGGAACTTCAAAAATAGCAACAGAAGGTATCAATAACTGGAGCAATGTAAATAGAATATTAAATCTTCATGAAGTATCTCGCGAACACTCCAAATGTAAAATTTTATTATTACATAGAAAAAATAGTGCTGGTACGGATAGAATAAGCTCATTACTTTGTGAAAAAATTAAAAGTCAAACGGTATTGGAAAAGTGTATTGTAAAGGGTAGTTGCTGTAGTAAAAAAGTTGTCATCTAGAGGTTTAGCTTTTAGGGGAAGCGTAAAAAAGTTTCGGGCTCTGAAAAATGGAAATTACATGATGTGTTTAGAACTTATCTCAGAGTTCTTTTCAGCAAAACACATATCAGAATGTGGACACCCTGGCAGTGGCAAAACGTCTTATTTATCGTCAACAATCTGTAATGAACTTATTGAATTGATGTCACGAGAAGTTTTAAATTACATAATTCGAGAAATTCATAATTCAAAATATTGCAGCATAAACGGAAAACCTGTGGAGCAGTTCATTGGATTTTTGCCGAACGTGGGTTATAAATCAGAACAAATAGAAAATGCGTTATTATCAAAGTTGGAGGATCTGAACATACAATTAATAAATTGTCGTGATCAATCTTATGTCAGGGGTTTACACCGGCTTGCAGCTCACATTATGAAACGTAATTCACCTGCTTACTATCTTCCTTGCCCAGTACACTCTTTGAATTTAGTAGGGGTGTGTGCAGCAGAATATGTTAAAGAAGCTGTTACATATTTCGATGCTTTACAACATTTGTATACTTTTTTCTCAGCTTCTAGTTGTCGATGGGAAGCTTACAATCAAACTTAAAAAATAACGCTAAAGTTCCAAAACGAGTTGATGGACACGTTGGTCTTCACGACATGATGCCGTAATTAATCATGCAAAATTTATCTGAAAGCCAAGCATACGTATAGAAGCAACTGGAACAAAACAACAACTGCACCGTTTCGAATGCATTTTTGTGAGTGTATCTTGGGAAGTGTTATTAGAACGTTTTCACAAAACTAATAAAAGTTGTCAATCCGTTGCTATCGATACCGACGGTATAACGCAGCTCTATTCCTCTTTAATTCGGTTTGTAAAGTCCTTAAAATGTTTAGACATGTTTAAAACTTTTATTAATAAGGCAAACAAGCGTAGAGAAGAGTCATATGAAGATGAACGGCAACGAAGTCGAAAACGAAAACTTTTTTGTGACGAAAGCCGCGATGATGAAATTACTCTATAACTGGAAAGGAAAAATTAAGAACTGAGACACTTTATGCTCTTTTGGATCGAGTTGTGATGTAACTGAAAATGTTTTTCAGAAATGTTCATTTCTCTTCTCTTTAAATGAATGTTCACAACAAAATGTTAATTCAGAAATGCCATTATCTCCAAGACATTTACAATGATGATTTGGAAAATTCCTTTTCAACGGAATGTTTGCACTTTTGTAAATTTTTAAAAGAAGAGAACTCAGAAAAAAGAAAATATCCGACTTACTATATTTAATTGGATCCCAAAATCTGCAAACAGAAAACAGAAAACAGAATTGTGTTACGAATTTCTGTGTTAATGGCAGTGATTATATGTTCAGCCGAACGGTCATTTTTTACTTTAAAGCGACTTAAAGCTTATTTACGGTATGGAAGAAAATTGATTAAATTCACGGTTTTGACTATAGAAGAGATTTAACTGAAAGTTTAAATTATGATAAACTGATTACAGACATTGCTGCAAAAAAATCACGTCGAAAACAATTGTGAAATTCTAAGTTTTATTATTTTAAAATGTGTATTATAAATAATAAATTATCTTGCGCTACAATCTATATCCTCGCGTTTAGCGTACATATACGCCGCGTCTGTTTCGTCCGTTGCGTACATATACGTCCACAGCAGTGTAACGCTATGTCTGGGTCACAAAAACCGATATAGAATGATGTATGTAACATCAGGTTTGGAACATCAATTACGAATTGCGAACAGTTATTAATAAAATTGAAAATATGAGACTTTATTAGGCATGATATCTTTGGAAACAATTAATAATACATAATTACAATTTTCACAAATATAGCTCGTATCAGGACGTTTGTTGTTTTTGGCGCACACAATACATTTTCTTTGCGGATTTTTTTCATTTTCGTAGATGGAACGACAGAGATGAAGTGACGTTCCATTAGTCGAAAAGGACTGATTTTTTTCCGCGGCGGTATTGCGATTGGGGTAGGTGACATATTTCTAACATCTCTCTGATTAGCTGTTTTTAAAATTCGGATACACTTTTATATTTACCCGTATATGTTTTATACTTAGCGTAAGCATTTAGCAATGATGAAAGAACACTTTTTTGTACCATTTCACCGTATTTCGTGCACACTCCTGTCGACCACGACAATCTTTTTGTTGCAGCTGACGATGCAAGCTGGTTTTCTTATTACCTCATTTGTCGTTCTGTCAAGTTTGTCGGTGGCTTCCTTTTTGCTGTGTGAAAGGATGTATGCACTATCACTTCTCTTTTATTCCGCCATTTGAGAGCAGGTAGATTGTAAGTAGACATGTATTCCACATCGCGTGTTTTTACTTTCTCTGACAATTCAGGCATGTCTTTTCTATTTCTATTTCTTCTGACGGTCGCACAAGGATTGGTTCCTTCCCCATAAAGATGGGAAAATAGTGTTGGGATTGTGTACCAATTGTCTACACACAAACTGTGGCGTCTTCCTAGATATTTCATTAAGAGGATCAGAACAATATTACTAGACTGTTCAACATTTACTTTGAGTCTTTGATGTCAGTCGCAGCACTCACATAAATAAGGGGGTCGAGTACATATCCTGTCTCACAGTCACACATGAAAATTTTCTACGGCGTTTCGAAGGAATATACTGCTTAAAAGATGTTCTACCCTTGAATAACAATAAACTTTCGTCTATTCACAGGTTTTCAAAGGGATACAAAACTTCTGGAAATGCCTTTCACAAATGGTCCACTATCGGTATAATTTTGAACAATGTGAACTTTATGTTTTTTCGTTTGAGCCATTAGAAAATTAACAGTCAAAAAGCAATAAATTTAAATATTTGACTATTTCCTGCCAAAAATCAATCGAAAATAGTCGAATGAAGTAGAACTGTCATTGTAATCAGAATTAGTATTATCAAAGCTGTGTACCAGATCCTGCCCAGGTAGAATCGCCCATTACCTTGCGCCTTTTTATACGCGGCATCTGAGTCTTCTGCTGGATTATTATTCTAGAATCCTCGGTGTCTGTCCACCCATAAGCTGCACTGTCATCGAAGGACAAATTTTTACGTTCGCTATCACTCCGAGCCGGCAAGTCCATCAATTCTTGGTCAGTAAGTGGTCGAGAATAATTACCCGCCATTATTTCTCAAATCAACCCAAAACAGAACAACGTAGAACTATCAAATACAAATTACAATCAATTCAAATTTAAGTTTGGTGTATCGGTACTTTACCGGTTTTTGTAATATCTATTAGAACACTGTGAATTACGCTAAAACATAAACCTGTCAAACATTGTAATTATGCAGCTGCCTAATTTAACGCCCATCTTCACTTAAAAAGTAAATTGTGCGATGGCACTCTAACTAATTGATTTACATGATCATACACTGTAGCCGTAGAAGTACGGCTGGAGCAGTTTACGCTAGAAGCATTTTTTCTTCCCGAACAAATGTATACCAGGTGACCGGATAAGGGTACGGAGAGGCTCTATCTCGACAATGGCAAGGCCTAGAGGTTTCGGAAAAAAATCATAAGTAAAGCAAGTAAGAGAAATGGTTGCAAATTGATTTGAAGTTCTTAATTCGACCGATAGAGGGCGTAACTGCTGCGAAGAAACATAAATTTCATCTTGTCTTGGAAAATTGGGTGTTGAGCTACGACTTTGAAAATATCATTTGAGAGCTTGGACGATACTGCATTATTTTGGCGACATTTCTCCGTATCATAATAAAGGAGGGGAAGACCAATGACTTTTTCAATGTTTACATTGTAATATCTCCTGAACTACTCAATGGATTCTAATACTCTTAGTCTCGTTTGAAAGAGCAATTTATACTCTTCTGAATGGTTTTCTTTGTTGGAGCGTTTAGTTTGAAACAAATAAGCTAGAGGGAGTTCTCTGCAGCGATTTCACATTCTTGTGATTTTTTGGAAAAAAAAAACTAAATAGAACGGCAATATTTATTTAACAAACCGTTACGCGGCTTAGAATTACTTAAATTTTAGTGAAAACCCCGTTTTCGATTTATAGGAGAAAATGTTAAAAATTTGAATACCGCAATCGGAACAATGTACCTTGTCGGGGAAAGAAAATCACATATCCATGCAAATCAAAATGATACGGTGTATCGCCCATGCTCTCAATTAAAATTATAGCTCATCGCCCAATTTTCCGAGATAGCATGAGTTTTATGTTTCTTCGTAGCAGTTACGCCCCCTGTCGGTCGAGTTACTAACTTCAATTGATTTCCAGCCATTTCTCTTACTTGCTTTATTTTTTTGCACAAAGCTCCAGACCTTACCATTGTCGACATAGAGCCGCTCCGAACCCTTACCCGGACACCCGGTATATATATATATATATATATATATATATATATATATATATATATATATATATATATATATATATAGCTGATTTCTAAACTTTAAAACATATTTCTAAAAACATGTTTCGAACAAGTCCTGAATTTAAAAATCTTCCTAGAGGAAGCCGAGTTGTTTTAACTAAAATACCTTTTCGTGGATTTTTCCCTTTTTTCCTTTTAAAAGAATTTCAAGAGAATATCCACCGGTTATGGTAGAAAACTTAAGTGACACACAAACCCTATGTAAGTGACGGGGGTTGGTACGCAAATGACCTGAAGCGGCAGAGTTGACACATGACTCAAGTTGCATGCAATCTTTAATTTCTCTTAACCCCTAGAGAACAGAAAGTGTTGCATTGCATTCCAAAAAATCGTAACCAAGTTTTTACCCGAAATAGACTTGTGCGTGCGTGTTTGTATGGGTTTGCTCGTGCGCGCGTGTGCGGGTGTGGGTGTGCGTGTGCGTGTGCGTGTGCGTGTGCGTGTGCGTGTGCGTGTGCGTGTGCGTGTGCGTGTGCGTGTGCGTGTGCGTGTGCGTGTGCGTGTGCGTGTGCGTGTGCGTGTGCGTGTGCGTGTGCGTGTGCGTGTGCGTGTGCGTGTGCGTGTGCGTGTGCGTAAGCGTGTGCATGTGCGTGTGCGTATGCGTGTGTGTGTATGTGTGCATGTGCATGTGCGTATGAGTAAAACCAAAAAGCACCAAAACTCAACTTAGACTTTTGAGTAATCGGAGACGCAACGCCGAGAGGTTGATTATTCCGATGATGCATTTTACTTTAAAAAATTTTCACAAAAACTGGACTCTCACTTTTCATTGAAATCAAAGCTTTGGAAAACGTTTAGAAACTAAATAAAATAGCTATCTCGAATTTCCCTGTAATAGTTTTTGAACAAACTTTATTAATCAACATAGTCACCATCCATAGCAATACAATCATGCCAACGTTTTTCTAAACTTTCTATGCCTTTCTTATAGAACGATTTGTGTATGGCCTTAAAACAGGATTCAGTGGCGGCTATAACCTCACCATCGGAGCGTCTTTTTGAGATCTGCGAATAGGTAGAGATCAGTTGGGACCAGATCTGGTAAATATGGGGTTTGTGGAAGCAATTAGAATCGTAAATCGTTCGATTTCACCATTGTTTTCATCGCCTTGTGGATCGGTGCATTGTCTTGGTGAAACAGCAGTTTTTTCTTTGCCATGTGGAGCCTTACCTGATTGATTGTCTCATCAAATCGATCCAATAACGCAATGTAGTACTCGCTGTGGATCGTCTGGCTCTTCGGAAGGAAGTCGATGAGCAAAAGCCTATGCATGCCCCTACCATGACTTTTGTACCTTCGGACGCATTGGTCAGCTTTCGCCCTCTTTTCTCCACTTAGTTGCCGCTCTTTTCGACTCCGGCGTATATTGATGAATCCATGTTTCATCCATTGTTATGTAACGATGCAAAAAAATTTTCTTATTAGGTGTAAACAGCTTCAAATAGCTCTCCGAATCATCAATTCGTTATTGTTTCTGTTCCACTGTGAGCAAATGCTCACAGTGACTTTTGATATCTTTAGCATGTCAGCAGTCTCTTACAACTTCACTTTACGATCGCACGTAAACAGAATTTTTTTGATGTTTTCGGGCGTAGCCACCTCAATTGGATGATCTGGGCGCTTCGCGTCTTGGGTGGTTGTTCGACCGCGTTAAAATCCGCATACCATAAGCACATGGCTGTTTTCTATGGGCACTTATCTCGGTAACACTTTTCAAGTCATTGCTGAGCTTAAACGGTATTTTTTCCTATTAAAAACAGTGCTTGATTAACACACGAAACTCGTTTGGGACCATCATTTCAACAAAAACAAAGCTAGCGTCACTTAACCTTCAATATCTCGACAACTACTGAATCGAATGTCAAGAAATTTTTGCAAGTATCTTTTAAAGGTTGGTAATACGGAGAAACAAAAGCGGCATGGCATTAGTGGCGCCATTTATTTGTCAGTCCCGGAACGCATGACTATAGTGCTTGTTAGAATACGTATTTTATGTCATGTGCGTTTTTTTTTGTCAGACGGATACCTTGCGAACGTCGTTTCTAATTTAGGATAATTTTAATTTTTGAAAAAACTGCCTTATTTTCAGGATGATAAAGGCGGCACAATGTTGTTTTCATATAAAGCAATGTTAATGTTCTTGTGTGGTTTTCTTCAATCAAATAATTTTGTTTACATGTATTGACCATTTTTTTTTGTGGAATTCTCAAATTTTGTATTACATTAGATTATAATATTTAAGTAATAAAATGTTTATTGCTTTAGAAGCGATGGTGCACATGTACGAAACAATATACTGGAAGTTAAGAGAAAGTGGTGTAAATATTAGCACCGGATTTGTTATTTTCTTGCAACTTTTGTATGTTTTTTTATACTCTGTATTGCTCCTGTCTATAAAAAATGCTTTCACAAAGAAGTAATAGGTATGTCCCATTTTTGTTGCAATTGTAAGGTATCTCGTTTGCGAGCAAAGATAGAAAGATGCGGTTTTCGCGACCCTGTTCTACTTTTTCGTGAAACGAAAGATGCCACAAACAGAATTGTCATAGTCCCATTAGTATTTGAGGTACAAGGCGAAATTCAAAATTTGCGCATTTTAAGCTGCTTTGCCTTGTAATTTATCGAAATGGTGAAAACTGGGTTTTCCCCACAAATAGTCAGTTTCTTCGCAATAAACCAAAGTTTTGTTTTTTTAAATGGAACACCCTGTATATTTTTTATTATATAATAGGTCTTACTCTCAGCTTCCAAAAAGTATATATTGTGTGGCACTTCTTTTGTATTATTAACCTCAAACATGAATGTTACGTTAATTTAACATTTTGATGATATAGTTGGCCATGAAGAAACCAAGGGTTAAGGGTTAGGAAGTTTTATGCAAACCACAAAGTTAAAAACTACACATAATACCTACATCTTTACAAGCCTAATATAAATTACTAAATGAGATGTTCGCACTGATCACCATTCTGTCTTATACATGCTTCATTCACATACTCTTCCAATTCGTTCTATAGCATTGAGTACAATAATAGAGTGATCTTGTAAATGTCTGAAAGCTTCTCTAACTGCATTTGTCAAATGTTCAATGTTATCATATTGAGTTTGGTAGAAGTAGAAAAGTAGAAAAATAAATCTAAGACTGACCTAGGAGGTCATCTTATCGGCCCATTAGTGCCAGTCCATCTATTACCAAACTTGTTTTCCAAAAACGGGCGTATAATTTGCGCTTTGTGGTTCTGCAAGAACTTATAGGATTACCCTGCACACTGGCTAAAACGATAACCTCGTCATTCTCTCGACTTTCTTTGTTATATGTTTTTGACCTGGGTTTATAAATAATCCATAACTGATTAAATTTCTTCTTTATCTATAAAACGTGATTTTACTAGATTGTTTTTGTTCTGGAAACCTACATAGATGTATGTAAAGTTATTTAATTATTAAAATTAATACCAAGGAAACTACATTTACCTGTTAAAATACAAATTTGTTGCTGCGTCGGCGTTTTCATTACTCTGACCAAAGCAAATCAACGTTTAGATCAGACTAGGCCCAACCTACTCACAAATTTAGATATAAAGTATGCTTTATAAGGTTTATTGCCATTAATATTTTTTTCTGAAGCTGTAAGATACATTTTACCCAATTAAAAAAAATTGCATAATTTTTTTGACATTATTTCTGCATTTCTGCGTAAAAGTGCTTAGATTTGTTATAATCGCGTATTTACGTATTTATAATTATAATAAAGGAGTAAGAATGTAGTAGCCCTTTATTACTACTCAAATATATCATGGGCGTTCAATAAAATACGCGTTTATACAGTTTATAGGTTTCATGGCCAACTATATTATCAAAATGTTAAATTAACATAACATTAATTTTTGAGGTTAATAATGCAAAAGAGCTGCCTCACAATATATATTTTTTGAAAGCGGATAGTAAGCTCTATTATATAATAAAAAAATATACAGAGCATTCCATTAAAAAAAATCTTTGGTTTATTGCGAAGAAACTGATTTTTTATGGGGAAACTATGCAAACCACTAAATTCTACGGAAAATTGTGTTTAAAAGTCACTTTTCACCATTTCGATAAATTACAAGGGAAAGCAGTTACGAGGGCTGTTTAAAATGTGCAAATTTAGAATTTCACCCTGTATCTCAAATACTAATAGGACTATGATAATTCTGTTTGTGGCATCTTTCGTTTCACTAAAAAGTAGAACAGGGTCGCAAAAACCGCATCTTTCTATCTTTGCTCGCAAACGAGATACTCCTCAATTTCAACCAAAATGGGACACACTGTACAGTCACAATAAAAATTATATTCTTTCATTTGCCTACAAATACATAAATACATTTTGGGCCAAAAATATATGCCTGCAATGTAACCCAAACATCTTTATGTGTGAGTGAAATAAAGTTGTACCAAAATATCAAAATAAATCACCTTTTTTGTAACCTAACTACAGATATTAAAATAGTAAAAAGTGTATTATTATTTTTTATATTACATAATCATGGAGTCCTGTCTACAGTTTGTAATAAAATTAAAAATAATACGTAGGCTTCTCACATAAATTAAAACGTTAATCACAATTCCTACTATTAATCTTTATATGTATATGTATATATATATATATATATATATATATATATATATATATATATATATATATATATATATATATATATGTATACATATAAAGTTTAAGAGTAAGCCCCTTTTTTTTTAGCCACACTATGGGTACTATTTTCAAAATATTTGGCAGTAATATGTTTCAGGACATTCTCTACACGATGGTGATATCAGATTTTCAATTGGACGAATTATTTCAAAATGGCGACTTTCAACTTCTTTTTTTAAATAGAATGCAATAATTTTTTTTTATTATTGATATAAAAACATTATTTTTACGATAGTATTTCGTTTTTCTTAAAAATTCATTCATTTCTATCCATATTAAAAAGCAAACTAACATTTTAATCTAGTAACGCATGAAAGTTTTACACTCGATGTTATTTTTGTCCATATATCAAGTAGCGGTAGACACAAAAGAAATAATTAAACTTTATTTTGTAATAAACATTTACTTTTTGAAACTCAAAGTAAAAAAATTACATCAAATAAAAATTAGGTATTTACAAAAATAGCTCGAAATGTTTCCCTTACTTTTCAATACATAAATTGAAGCGTCATCCAACGGAGCCAATAGATCGAGAGGATAATTTCCGGAGAAATTTCGTTTAAGCATATTTTCAATAGTTATTGGTTCAACGATGTACACCTGGAATTTAGATACCTCCAAAGAAAAAAGCCCAGTGGTGACATATCAGGTGACCTAGGTGGCCAATCAACTGGTTCTCCACTACCAATCCAACGGTTTTCGTATAGATTATTTAAAAACTCCCTAACTGGAAGGGCAGGAGCGCCATCTTGTTGGCACCACAAATTATTTCTTATATTGTGTGGGACTTCATTTAGATGATTTTGAATTCCATTTTCTAATAAATTGAGGTAATTCTCTCCAGTTAGCCTATTAATAAATATTGGCCCTACAATGTGCTGTCCTATAATTCCACACCACACGTCTAAACTCCATAGATGTTCACAACGTCGCTCACGGGTCCAGTGTGGATTTACATTATCGTAATAGTGCATGTTATGTCTTACAACAACAGCATCATTTCGAAAACTTGCTTCGTCCGAAAATAAAACGTTGTTGAAAAAGTTTCTATTTTGTCTTATCTGTTGCAAACCCCATTGTGCAAAATTAATTCTTAACAGAAAATAATTTTCGGTTAATTCTTGATGAATAATCATTTTGAATGGTTGAAATTTATTTTTTTTTATTATCCTCCAGACCGAACTATCCGATATTCCAATCAAATTTGCAATCTCCCTAGTACTGACCTGGGCATTCTCAATAGTATGAAGCATTACCTGGTTTTCGTTGCCTGCAGGTGGGTTTTCATGTACCGGTCTCTTATAATCCACAGTTTCCGTTTGACGCGTTCTATCCAATAATTTAGTAAATGTTCGATGTTCAGGGTACCTTCTGTTTGGATATTTATTTCTGTATAATCTGGCTGCTTCATAACGATCTTCATCTGCTTTTCCAAATATTAGGATCATATCAATTAACTCGTCTCTCGTATAACTAAACGGCATCTTAAAAACGTATCAATTAATTTTAAATTAACATTTATAATCTTCAAAAATACAATTTTTATTAACAAGTACTGACAAGTAAATTGCATTTATTGACGTTTGACTACTAGATTAAAATTTAATTGTTTCTTTTGTGTCTACCGCTACTTGATATCTGGACAAAAATAACATCGAGTGTAAAACATTCATGGGCTCCTAGATTAAAATCTTAGTTTGCTTTTTGATAGGGAAAAAAATAAATTTTTAAGAAAAACGAAATACTATCGTAAAGAGAATGTTTTCATGATCTCAATAATAAAAAAAATATTGCACTCCATTTAAAAAAAAATTGAACGTCACCATCTTGAAATAATTCGTCCAATTAAAAATCTGATATCACCAACGTGTAGAGAATGTCCTGAAACATATTACTGCCAAATATTTTAAAAGTAGTTCCCAAGTGTGGCTAAAAATAATAAATAAATAAATATATATATATATATATATATATATATATATATATATATATATATATATATATATATATATATATATATATATATATATATATATATATATATATATAATACATAAGTGGTTTAACTAATAATACCCAATGAAACAATTTTTATTATTTGCTGTGTAGTAACCCCGTCCTATAATTAATTTTTTATGTACCTGACAGCTTCCTTTGGATTGAAAGCCATAATTTAATTAATTTCGTCACTTTTCCACGTATCTTTCATATACATTTAAAATGAATTCAATTGAATGTAGTTATAATAACATTATTTCTTAAATTTACGCAATGTTTAATATTATTTTAATAATTTTAATAATATTTACACGAAGTAAGGTCAAACAATGTGTAAAATTTTATAAAATTTACAATTACACTGACCTACTTCTGCTACTCTAAAAACAAAAAACTTCGATTTATTAGTTTTATTACCATTAAAAAATTAAGAATAATTTTTGTTTTATTTTTTAGAGTATTTGCCAGATGCCTTAGCCACAGACTGTTTTAGATGTAGTGAAGTTCAGAAGCGACAAGGAGGAAAAGTTCTAACTCACGTACTGCAAAACTATAGATCTGATTGGAATGAACTTATCGAGTTGTATGATCCACAAGGAATATTTAGAGAAAAATACAGTTATGAAAAGGATGATGAAGAAGGAGACGATGCATAAAGAAAATAAATGTACATTAAATAACATGAGATTAAATTTATAATTTTATACATATAGAGCAGAAAAATTAAAGTATTAATTATATGGTTAATTTTTATGTCTCAGGAATAGTAATAATTTTTAATTTTTATTTGAATTCATTTTAAATCCGTAAAATGGGTTTTAGGGAATTAGTTTAATTGATTAATTTAATAAAATTATGCAAAACATTGGCACAAGACTACTACCACTACTATAATGATTATTTAGGCTGATTGTCAGCAGGATTTATTTTAACCGCTGTAATAGTCAATTATATGTCCGATATGTCCTCTAAAAAACTATTTTAGAAGAAAATTGTGTGAATTTAGTTTTCTATTCAAACAAAGCTAAAAAGACGTCACACAAAAAATTTGCCTAACATGTAAACATATGATTGAAACTAGCTGGAGGTAAACAAATTGCTTACAATACTATTTCATAACTTTGAGAGGTCACATATAACGTAAGAAATTGTACAAAAAAGTTCACAAACACATAAATTAGAAATGGAAAAGAAAGCCTGGAAAAATATTGTTCAAACGTTAAATTAAAAGCCAAAACGTCTAACTAGGCTTAACGTATAATCTTCACTATTTTAAGTAATTAACAATTTAAAGCAGTAAACAGTTTTAAATTTAAAAAATGCCACTTGACTAAACGTTGTTTGTTATTCTATGCCTTTTGGGAGTGGTACACATGTGACTCGTTATCTATAACCAACATCGTCGTATTGAAAGGTGGTTCGATCATTCATAAGGAAAATGTTGAAATAACATTTATGTTTGGTTACACAAACTCCAAGCACAACCTAGCGAAGTAATTAGATCACTTTGGGTGCATAGTCAAAATATTATTATTCGCACTAGACTAATATCAATGTAGGTAGGCATAAACCTTTTTAATAGTAGTAGTAGGCAGGATGAACCCCAAAATTAGTACTAAAAGTTCAAAGAGGGAATTACCATTGTCACCGAGAATACTCATCTTGAACAGAAGATATTAAAAGTAGTCAAAGTACCAAAATTTTTAATTCTGCATAAAGCAGTAACACATCAAGGTCGCTAGTTTCTTATAAACTTCCTTGTTTGCTGAACATAATAACTGCAAATAAAGCTAAAAGACGTAAATTGTTTAACTCAAAGGTATATGTACTATCCTGCATAAAAAGGTTAGTAAATTTACCTCATACAAACCGATCTCCACGTGTAACTGTCAGTATTTATAGTTCTTAATAAAGAAAAATAAATATTCGTGGGTCAAAGTATCTATCCCAAATGAAAGTTAAATAACTATACAGATATAAAACAAAACGTTCAAGTTCTTTATACAGTAACCTAAATAGGATGGCTGAAGTTAAGTCTCCGAAACAGTCTAACAAATTTAGCGAAGCAGGATCAGCTATGTTATGTCAATGTAGACTGACAGTTACAGCAAACAAGTTAATATTGGCCTACAATTACCAAATACAAGTTATACAATATACGAATGTAGATCACGTAAGGAAATTTTGTGTGTAAAATTGGTATATTTAATCAAATTTCAATAATCAAATAGTTCAACGAAAACAACTATATTCAATATATAACCAACACAATTTCCACGGGTGTAATAATAATAATAATAATAATAATAATAATAATAATAATAATAATAATAATAATAATAATAATAATAATAATAATAATAATAATAATAATAATAACAACGATTTTTATTGGAGTTGTAAGGTAATATGCTACTTACTAAACAAAAAAAAATAGTGTCAACGCATAGTTGGCGAAGTCTACCAAAAATTGGCTACTCAACTTAAGCAACTAGATCATTGTATAAAGTAAGTTTATGTATAAGCACAATAATTGTTTGCATAAATACGAAAGAAAAATAAATTCATAATAGACAGAAGAAAAAAAAAATGAAAAACTTAAATATCGATAATGTTTACCTTCCCTTAACTTAACTGTAAGGTAACTTCTAACTACTAGGCTCTATATGTAAGTGTTCAATATTTTTTTTTTTTATGATTGTGGACCTGAATAGGCTAAATAAGGCCTATCGTGCTAAAGCACTCAGGAACACTTAGGAGGATGAATTGCCAATAGATGCCTATGAACAGCTACCTTAAATTTTCTCATATCGTAAGTGAGAGGAAAACAGGTACTAGGGAGATCATTCCAGAGTTTAGAAGCCGTGTAGAAAAATGTGGATTACGCCCGTTTGGTACGACAAGTAGAGATTTGTACTGCATACTGATGATGTGAATGAGCGAACCGAGTGTTTCTCGCAAAGATAGCCGGAGATGGTATCAAAGAATGTAATTCACCAGCACAATAGCCGTTGTAATAACGATAATACAAAGAAAGAACTGAAACCATCCTTCTATGCTCAAGGGACTGTATGTGAGAAGTTAAGGAGGGGTCATTTATAAGCTTTACATGCTTTAATCTATGTTTAAACTACCTAATGTTTAAATTTTTAAGTTTGATAGGTAGCTAGCTTATTATGCAATTTAACCGAACTATATGCAAATGAACGTTTGAAAGTGGCTGTACGATCGCGGGGTACACTAAAATTACCTTAATATCTAGTGTTATTTAGCTTTTATTGGATTTAATGGATTTCGATCTAGTAAAGTTTGTGAGTGTAGGTTCTTAAATGTAAAACTCTGCGATCTTCCATAGAAAGCCGTTTTAGCTGTTTGAATTTGTGAGGGACGTGTTCATACTTTGTAATATCAAAAATGAAGCGAACAGAAGAGTTTTGATATGCTTGAATCCTTTGTTTTTCAAAGACAGTTAAGCAATAAACCGTACAGAAAGTCGCATTCTGAAAAAGTGAGACAGGGTAAACCGAAAGTAGATTCTAATTGGTTTGTATAACAGGAATAACTTGGCAATCAGCACGTGGAATAAATGTGTTTGTTGACTAACCTTTTACATATGTGGGGACAGATAGGTGATAGCTAGACGTGCATCAGTAGTATTTAGATAATGGAATTAAGATTTGTAGTAAGTAATCGTGAACGTATCCAGAAGGTAATGTGTAGAACAGTCTTAAACAGTTCCTGAATGAATTTCAGCTACGTCATTTTCACTTTTAAAAAATGCAGTAAATTATCTACACACGTTCACATGTACGACAGATGTTTAGAAAAACGTTACTTCTGAGACCAACTCGTTGCGAAAGGAATGTGCAATAATAGTTTATTCAATATACAGTACATTGGATTAAATCCCAATTTAATTTGGGTTGTTTAATTAAAATTAAACATAGAAAAGTCTAAACACGTGTTTTTCAATTAACCAGAGTTTTTTTAATTTAACAGATTTCTGCCACTACTTGTTACCGCTAGATGGCGTAGTAATAAAATGTAACGTAGAATGTATATACTTATGTCATTGTGTTAATTTCAATTAATTATCCCCACAAAGCCGAAGATTAAGCAGGCAATATCTAATACAATACCCAATTTGAGGTTATTGAGCGCTTAGCGATAGATCCTAGTAAGTTGATTCGTAAAGAAATACTCGTCAGAAAACTGTCCGTAAAATCAGTTTGGATGGGAAACTTTATGCAGAAATTCTGAAAACAGCTACTGAAGGCTTAGTAGTAGCAAAATTAGAGTTATATAAAGAGAGGTCTGGTTCGTGCTGAATATCTACAGATTCAACACAACGAAACACCAACACATTATGGTGTAGAAATTAGAAAGTGGCATTATTCATACTAATGAATTTGCAAAAACAGATGTATTGAGAGCCCCACAGAATACCTAGCTGTGTCAGACGAAACCTTCAAAACGTTCGTGAAAGGTTCGAACCACACAACATTCTTAATTACAAAACAACCGAAACCACGAAGTAGATATTTTTAACGCTTCAATTATTCTTTCGATTTTTATGTAACCAAACTTCTTTTCGAACGAGGTACCATTCATTTCACACCCATTTAAGTTTAATGATAGTAATGAAAGGTAGGTACCTGGTAAAATCTCCCTAAAACTATCAAATTGGTGATGTATGAATTGGAACTTCGGTTCTTAATGGTGGTAGAAAGTGGGTTAAATTGGTAAACTTTTAGAGAACTTTACGTCTGCTTGAGTGTTCTCAAATTTGAGCTTCGTTTTGAAGTTGTTAAGAAATGTGATAACGATAAATCAAAATGGTGTATTAAACAATTATTTATGCTCATTAAGATTACTTACAACAGATTATAAATAATTTAGGCTTTTCGGGTTTATGAAACAATCACCAGTTTGTTTGTTCTTATGGACATTATACTGAATTTTGTAGTAAAGCTTTCTAATGTTTTAATACGTGTTTTATTTATTTGTGCCGCAACGAGCACGGTATATCTCTTACGTTTGCCTCAGTTTCGAACATCCAATCAAATAGAAGTACAATAGTAATGTAGTGCGGCATTTAAGAAGTCCCTCTTTCCACATAATCGTTATGTAATTATAGATTTGTTATTGGTATAAGATTTTTTCTCGCAAATAATAGTTAATTTACAGCTTTCTTGCATGTTTAGTACGTATAATTATAATTTTCCGCATTTCCATTGCTGCATGGCTACTCGACGATGCTTTGAGGTTTAGTGTCTGCTCTTGCAATTTAACATGAAGACATTTTTGGCTAATAAAAATTATGTGACGAACAAACTGTTTGATTGTAACGTATGGGGCATAAGTTTTGAGAAAAATTTTACTTTGAAACTTCTACTCGATTTGATATCTGTTCTGGTTGTCATGCGATAGGTACACAGATCATGTTTTCCTGCTTTTGACAAACGTCGTGTTTATTCAACAACGGCGTTCAGAATGTCATGAAAACTTGAGATTTTCAAGAGCATTTATAGCTAACTTGGACAGTTGCCCAAAAGTGAAATTGTAAACTTGTTCACAGATCAAAACGTTAGTCAGGCAACAATTGATCGGGTAATTAGAGAATTCGAAGAGGATATACCTTGCATTCGACTAACCTCTAGTCGAAAGCTGGATCGCCGTTTTGGGGTCACATACAAGACCGTCCAGAGACCTTTGTCTAGAAATGGTGTAGTTTATAGAAAGTGAAGGAAGTATCCTAAATACCTATATGTTGCAGAGCTTTGAGACGAATACGTTTTGTGAATAAAGAAATATTTTACGCTGTCAAAGTAACGATGGGTTTTATACCTCTGATTTTGAAAATTGTCCAAAAGAAGGAAAATTTAAAGCAAAAGCAAAATTTGCTGGCTAAGTTTTAGTCTGGTGCGGGATTTCAGTGGCTGGTGTTTCAACCCCTTTGGCCGGCAGAGTTCGGGGAGAATCTGTGGATGCTGGGCTTTATACTCCAAGATGCTTACCGAAACTGCTTAATTTTATTAATACCCATCATCAGAACGATGAAATAATATTTTCACCCGATCTCGCTTCGTTCCTTTATGCCAGAAGGACTCGAAACTGGGTGGAGCAGAATAACGTCAATGTGCGAAGAGAGAATAACTTCCCAAGTGTTCCTCAAGCTCGACCAATAGAAGAATCTTGCTCATTATTGTGTCGAAAGGTTGGGAGGCTTAAAATCAACAGCAGCAGCGTACAAGAATTTGTAGAAAAATTCGAGAAGTTGACCGAGGCATTGTGCAAAGGAGTATGGACAAGTATTAATCAAGTTTTGTAGATTAGTTTTCATGTTGTCAAAATATGTAATGTTAAGCATTAATAGTTAAGTTTAAATAGAGTTTCATTATTTTGGTTATCGCACCTGTTGATTTTTTCTTAAAACTTATGCAGTTTTTCCGAACACTTGTGTCCCATACGTCATGGCTAATTATTTTATCTCCTTGCTTATGCTTCGTGTCTAAAATTTGATCAAAAAATAAGAGTTTAGCCGCATTTTAGAGGCCACTTTGTCAAACTTATCGGCGAGAATTCGTATAGTTTTCTGGTTTTTTAGCTACAGAACCTATCAAACAATTATCCATCCTTAGTATCATACCTTGTGCAATCGTTTTGTTGGCTAAGTAAGTAAAATTTGTTTCTGAAAGATTTCGTAATCTCGTTGACAACGATGATGTTTTCGCTTGAACTAATACTACATTCGTACTTACTTGAATTCGTTAGTTACAGCCACAATGGAAAGTATTCGCACTAGCGTTGCTTACATTCATAAGCGAGTGCCTCGCGGTTATTGATAACACATGCCAGCGCAGCAAAACCTATAGACTCTGCTTCTCGCGCTTTGTTACAAAATTAGATGTTCTTCCATCCCTTGTAGCTAGGTCCTTCATTTACAGTTTCTTCGTGGCTTTTTAAGCCAACTTTCAGTTCTTAGTCGTTATAATAGAAGTAATCGTTCAATTCTCGTCCTATCGTTTAATGTCTTGCTTTTACTCGCACCTTGAGTAATCAGGTCGTCGTTATTCTAAATAGGCCTTCGTGGTGTTGATTTCGATATAATAGTTACAATCCTGATGCTATACGCATATTGTGATTCTCGGAGGTTTTCGCCAACGTTATTTGTGTCAACCCTTATCGAGGAGGTTTGTTAACTTATCTCACATGGTGGGCGGGAACAACCTAATGCGTATCGGTAGACGTTTAGAAAATTCCGGATTGCCGTTTTAATCTAAACATTTCAAATTACTAGCTCTCTTATTGATCTATTCATTTGCCAAGTTCAAGACAAAGCATTCATACTGGTATTAATATATCACAATGTACTTGATACAACACAACTTCTGAATTATTTCTGTTCGTCGTTCCATTCGTTGTTTACAAGTGTACTATTGTCCTAATACAGAAAAGTTGCCTTCTCTTTCGATAAACTAAATCAAACATTTAGTATCGTTGGTTATGACTTATCCTTACTTTTCACCATATCATCAGCTAGGAACCAGGGAATCAGCAATTCCAAACCTCATCTTCGCTTTTTGTTTAGAAATAACTTACCTTGTTTTTTTTCTCATTCTTTTACTTCAGATCACTGTTCAACAATTTTCAACA
The DNA here is from genome assembly GCA_036346205.1 of Vesta saturnalis. Taxonomy (NCBI): domain Eukaryota; kingdom Metazoa; phylum Arthropoda; class Insecta; order Coleoptera; family Lampyridae; genus Vesta; species Vesta saturnalis. The sequence goes on from JARFJB010001933.1 coordinate 746,496, forward strand.
TAACTTTAGCTCTTCAATTAACTGTTCATGTTTTTTTTCCTTTTTATTAGGAATTGTGTAGAAAAAGGTTCACCACAACACCAACAAAGTATTATATTTAAATTATAAGTGGTAAAGTTTTTGTATGTATTATTATATATTCGTTGGGTGTTGAGGGTATTACAAATGCGTGTGATTTATATTTTGGTGTTTATTTAGATTTTCAATATTAAGCGGTGCTTTTTGTTTGTTACTGTGTTATTATACCTATGCGTTTTTTTATTTCCACACAGGTTTCTTTGTTTTTTAACCAATATGGACATTAATCTATTACATTCGGGTTAACTTGAATACGAGTTAAGCATTCGTGGGGGCAGATTAGCTCGTACAACTGACGACAGTCGAGCAACTTTTCGACAACTGTTAAAAATGGAAAAATCCGATGACTTTGTTTTTCCTCTCTAAGTAATAATTTAACGGCTATTTCCAACTTAATTACTAAATTAACTTTGAAAATTGAGTCGATGTTGAGGGGGGAGGCGCGTATTTAAGTATTCTCGCTACGTTAGCCCACGCTGACCAACGTATACATCGAACGCGCTCGTGTGATATCGCTTCAGACGAACTTAAAGAGTCACAAAATTCTCTTCGGACCCTTCGCGAACAATTAGACCTCAAAGCTTTCAAGTTCAACCAAAGCTTCCAAATATCTGCCATGGACAATGGACATACCTCATCTTAGTACATCGAATCCAATAAAATCGCAACCATCGAGGCTTTCTGTTAATGCTACACCAGTTTTTAGATGGGGACTTAAATTTACCGGGGATGGGTCAGGAGTTACTCAAACTCATTTCTCGAGACTGTCGAACGTATGGCTAGAGCTCGTGGGGTTGCTAAGGTAACTTTATTCGAAACTGCTTACGATCTATTCGATGGTCAAGCACGAATGCGGTACAACATGAATTCTTCTCGTGTCAATGACTGGGATGAATTAACTGAACTATTACGACTGATGTTTTTATCTCCTTATTACGATGACGACCTTTTAGATGAATAAAACTAGAATTCAAGGACCTTCCGAAAAAATTTATATTTATTTTTCTTCAATGCAGAGTATGTTTGCTCGACTTAGTAGACCGCCTTTTGCGTATTATCAGACGCAATTTAACGCCTTTTTACTTAGATAAATTAGGTTCTACCTTTCCTGCAACCGTACAAAGTTTGCTACAGGAATGTAAAAAGTACGATATGGTTAAATACGAGATTAGTCGTGTGAATACCTTTCGAAATCAATTGTCTATGCCTATTTTAGAACCAGAATTTGCTTACCAATCACAGCGTAGACCATTTCATCGTGCACCTGTCTACCAAGTTAGTACTTCGCCTTGTTGGAATTGCCAGCGTCTAGGTCATTCTAGCAACTCGTGTCCAGAACCAAAACAGCTTATCTGTTACCGCTGTGGTCAACGAGGTTTCACTACTCCAAATTGCACGAATTGTTCGGGAAACGGGAATCGGGGAACTCGTTAAATCGTCGCGAGTCTCCTGCTCAATCAAGGACGATCTTATCATCTTCATATCCTGTTAAAACCCTTGGTGGGTTTGTTAGATTCGGGAGCTTCTCGATCTTTAGTGGGTAATAAAACCTTTCAATTATTACAAAAATTAAATTTACTGTTTGTCATTCAACCGACTTGTTGCAGTGTCGCTAACGGTGTTGACAGTTCAGTACTGGGGTATATCAGTACTCCTATCACTCTTAAACATAAAACTATAATATTCGATCTTTTGGTCATGCCTGAATTTACGCAAGATCTTATTTTGGGTGTAGATTTTTGAGACCGAATGGGCATTATCCCAAATATTACAGATGATGTTTGACATTTTGCTTCTGAACCTCTACCTACATACGTAGCAGGAGTTAGTGATCGTTCTGTTCTTTCTCCCTTGCAACAACAACAACTGGATACACTATTGGACAATAAATTCGCAACCATGGGTCAAACCCTGGGTCTCATTACAGTTGGTGAACACAAGATAGTCGTACCACCAGACGTTCAACCTATTAAACAGATATACTATCCGGTTAGTCCTTCCAAATAACAACTTATTAATGCCGAAATCGATAACATGCTCGCTCAAGGAATTATTAAACCGTTACAAAGTGCATGGGCTTCACCAGTCTGCCTTGTTCCAAAAAAAGATGGTACTTCTCGTTTTTGCGTGGACTACCGCAAACTAAATTCTGCTTATCCTCTTCCATATATTACTACCATCCTGGACCAGCCTCGAGATGCTCACTATCTAAGTTCTTTAGATGTCAAATCTGCATACTGGCAGATAGGGGTTGCTAAATCTTCTCGTGCGTATACAGCTTTTACTGTACCGGGACGCGGGTTGTTTCAATTTCGACGCATGCCTTTTGGCTTAACTAATGCATCGGCGAGATGGCAGCGCATTATCGACAACATCTTAAGCTCTGATCTTCAACCAAACGTCCTAGTATATTTGGACTATGTGGTTATCGTGTCAAACGATTTGAGGACCACCTTAAAGTTCTTTCCACTGTTTTCGACCGATTCCACGTCGCGGGTATCGTGGTTAACCGAGAAAAGTGTAGCTTTTGCCGACCTGAACTAAAATATTTAGGTTATGTCGTTGACTCTTTTGGACTGCACCCAGATCCTCCTAAGATGCAGGCTATTCTGAACTTGTAGTTGGTACCGACGCTTTATTACTGACTTTGCTACTATAGTATCACCTCTTACTCGTTTGTTGCGAAATTTTGTCAAATTTTAATGGACTATTTTCGACGCCTCAAAGAACTGTTGGTTACGGTACCCGTTTTGCATTGTCCTGACTGTGTGAAACCATTTGTTTTACAAGCCGACGCTTCAGCTTATGGGTTGGGCGCTGTGTTGACACAAACATTTAGCGATGATGAACGAGTTGTCTGTTATCTCTCGCGTTCCTTAACTTGTCAAGAGAGTAACTACAGTACTACCGAGCGCTAATGCTTAGCGGTCATTTGGAGTGTGGAACAACTACGACACTATTTAGAAGGGGTACACTTTACCGTGGTTACGGATCATTAGTCGTTGCTGTGGCTTCACTCGTTGAGGGATCCACAAGGACGCTTAGCTCGTTGGACTTTGAGACTTCAGCCGTAACAACTTTACCTGAATTCATCGTAAGGGAAAAGAACATCTCATTGCCGATATGCTGTCTCGCTCAGTCCCAGTCATAGTCGATCTCGCTGACTCTTTTACCTTCGTCAATGTGAATGATTTTCCAAACACCTCTGATAACTGGTATCTACATATGTTTCAACGCTTAGAATTATCTCCGTACAAATATCCTGGTTGGTTAGTCAAGGAAGGGTTACTGTATAAGAATATTGCCTCTCGCGTTACTTCCCAAAACCGTGAAAATTAGAAACTGATCGTACCAAAAGATTTTCGTCGGGTCGTTCAGAAAGACCATCATGACAATGTCACTTTTGGCCATTTAGGGACCTACGAAACCTATTGGCGTATTCATCAGCGCTTCTATTGGCCTAGAATGCTATCCGATGTTAAGAAATATATTTCGCGATGTAGCGCTTGCGCTCAACACAAACCCGAACAATCGAAGCCTGCTGGTTTGATGGGATCCCGCCCAAAAGTTTATGAACCATGGCAAATGATCAGCCTAGATTTCATCGGACCTTTACTTCGATCTAGTCAAGGTTACACTCATATTTTAGTTGTGAGCGATTACTTTAGTAAGTTTGTCTTGCTCTTTCCCATTCGCACTGCTGATGCCAAAACCCTGTGCAAATGTGTCGAGGAATCTGTTTTTCTTTTTTTCGGTGTTTCGCAATTCCTCATTTGTGATAACGGAGTTCAAATGAGAAGTCGTTTATTTGCGAATATCTGCGAACAATACCGAGTTAATATTCTTTTTACGTCACTGTATAATCCGCGTGCTGATCCAGCCGAACGGGTTAATAGAGTAGTCAAACAACTCATTTCGACTTACATCATAGACAACCATCGTTTGAGGACGTTAATCTGCAAGCTATCGCATGTGCTACTCGCACGGCTAAACACGAAACCACCGGGCTTACTCCTTACCAAGTTAACTTTGGCAAAGAACAACGTATTCGGAGAGACAGTTTTGATTTTGGCGTGAATATCGATCTCTCAGATCCCAAATTGTCTGTGGAAAAGCGTAGAGATCATCTTCTGAAATCGTACGCTCGTGTAGTTGAATAACTTAAATTAGTTCATGAACGAGGCAAACATTATTATAATCTACCAAGTCGTCATGTCACCTATGCAGTAGGACAGGTGGTCTGGCGTCAGAACCAATCTCTATCCGATGCTTCAAAAGAATTCTCTCCTAAACTCGCGCCACGATACTTAGTTCCCTTTCGCATTAGACAAAAGCAAGGTTATCTATGCTATGAGCTAGAGGATGAAAAGGGAAAGAATGCGGGAATTTGGCATGTACAACATTTAAAGACGAATATCGAGCCAGAGGACTATGGCTAATTTTTTTTCCTCTCAAACTATTCGAGTGTTTCTTCCACGATAACCTGGCTTACTACTCATCCACAATCTTCCTATTTTCTTTTGTTGCAGTTGGTCGTCGGAAGTTTTCTCCTGTCGATTCAGAGGGGGATGTTACATTTTTATTTCTTCACAGTGTAAACGCAGCCTTAATTTAAATTTCAACCGCATCCAAACAATGCATTACGTTTAACATACGATACCTGTTTCTTATCTCGGGCACTTGAATTTAATACACGCCGCACCTCGAAGTCGAACCGTTCGTTGGTTATTCGTGCAATTATACCAGTTTATTATTGTAATATCTTTAATAAGGGAAACTACCGGATCAAACAATATTTAAACAAATAAAAGTGATATGGATGACTACACAATTGCATAAACGTCCGTCACTTTTTTCCTTTTAAGGGATTGCTTGGTAGATTGCCATATCCAAGAACGGTTCTTTTATGTGATTTCTCCTCTTATTGGCCTTTCTACTAGGGACTGCGCCTGCACCCTTATTTTTGGTTTCTGGGTGACTACAGTGGATTCATTAAATAAATTAAAAATTCCAACGCCGTATCATTGTTTCTATATCTGCAACGTCAAGGACAGTGACCGCTAAGACATAATTTTCAACTCTAATCTTTTTCGATACACCTGGTGTATGTCACGAGGATTTATTACCATTTAACGCAGATAAGTGATGCTAACAACTGTTTTTTTTTATGCTTTACACCGCCACTAAAATTAACTTTTACAAGCTTTTTTATATTCAATGCTATATTAATTACATGTTGCTACAATTGTTAAGGGGGGTTATTACGCTATGGCACATAATGTAGATAAGAAAGAATGCATGGTACGATTTGTGTAAGATCTTTTTTTTTGCGATCGCTAGAAAGAGGTTATCTAAAACGATCTGTTTGATATCTAACGTCAGTTCATTAAATTTTTCCCTTTATGGGGATTGCCCGCAGCTATGATAACTCGCTTTAATTGATAAATAACAATAATTTAATTGATAAAGTTTAACAAACGCTTTGTTGGTATCGATATTTTAGTTTACTTGTAACATTTATATAGGTTTTAGCACAAAAGAATTTACGATACTACATTTCTATATATATATATATATATATATATATATATATATATATATATATATATATATATATATTTTGTGTGTGTGTGTGTGTGTGTGTGTGTGTGTGTGTGTGTGTGTGTGTGTGTGTGTGTGTGTGTGTGTGTGTGTTGTTATATTTATATATATATATATATATATATATATATATATATATATATATTAACCACGTTGAAGTGAATCGTTTCAATACGAAGGTTGTAGATAAAAGAAAGACAAAACATAGTTGCCATACAATTAAATTTACAAATATACAGGGTGTTCGTTGTGTTCTTTAACACGCTTAACCGCTTAAGTTGCTTGTTTTAAAAAAAATATGCTATTGATGAACTTTTTCTTTGGGTGTTAATAAATAGCTATGTTGGTGTAGAGAATAGTTTGTGGTTGAGCCAGTGTCCCGTGATGTTACCTAACCTTTCTTTCTTTTTTTGTTAGGAGTAGGAACCTAAGGCCGACTCTGGACTTCTCTCTTTACCAGAGTAGATGTCCAAATAATATTTTCAAAGACAGTGGCGCGTCCGGGTTTTTCTTTTGAGGTAAGTTAATCCGGCGATTTTATTGAGAACTGGGTCCAACCCCTGAGATTGAGCTAGCACTAAAATCGGAGATTTTACCAAGCGGGGTATAATATTGCAGTTTCACTGTAAGACAACTAACGTGCATTTCGTGCCATGTGTGCTGCGTATCATAGCTGCATACAACATAATTCACTTATTTGAAGTGAAGCCTTCCACGCATATCGTTTGCACATTCAACTTCAGACATGTTCATGCGCAAAGACCTTTTGGGAGCGTCGTTTTTTGTGCTATACGGAAAGGTAGTAGAGCATGAACTTTTGCTCAGTTAAATATTTTTTATTAAAAGTACCGTAAATTCTACGGTGAGTTATTTAAAGTTATTTTACAATGTTTGAGACGTTTGCATTTCAGGCACTTTTTATTTTTACTTTAACTTCACGTATGTTACTTTTCACACGTTTATACACATCTTCACAATTAATTATTTTACCGTTAATCCAATTTACGGTATTCGTACGATTAATCAAGAGTGAGGTAATCTCCTGCGTTAATGGGAAGTGGTATTCTAAAACCCTTCAATCCCGAAAATTTATTCATTTGGGAATTATAAAGCATACAAATCCAGGTTTATTTCAACCCTGAAGTAATATTACGCAACACTTTTCCAAAACTCTGACCCAGCACGCAGCCATTTCGTTATCTAAAGTGTGTCCAAGAATAAGGTATTCTGATTCCATTAATTACTCATATTATTAATTTTTCATTAGATTATAACGTTACTAACATTAGCATTAAGGTTTGAGACATGTTCATGCGCAAAGACCTCTTGGGAGCGTCGTTTTTGTGCGATACGGGAAGGTAGTAGAGCATCAACTATTGCTCTGTAAAATATTTTTTATTAAAAGTGCTGTCAATTCTACGGTGAGTTATTTAAAGTTATTTTACAATGTTTGAGACGTTTGCATTTCAGGCACTTTAATGTTCACCTTTGCTGTTCACTTTTCACACGTTTATACACATCTACGCAATTAATTATTTTACCGTTAATCCAATTTACGGTATTAGTACGATTAATCAAGAGTGAGGTAATCACCTGCGTTAATGGGAAGTGGAATTCTAACACCCCTTAATCCTGCAAATTTATTCATTTAGGAATTATAAAGCATACAAATCCAGGTTTATTTCAACGCTGAAATAATACTACGCAACCCAAAACGCATGCAGCCATTTCGTTATCTACAGTGTGTTTAAGAATAAGGTATTCTGATTCCATTAATTACTCATATTATTAATTATTCATTAGGTTATAACGTTACCAACATTAGTATTAAGGTATTTCCGTTTATAACTAAATATAGGTTGTCTAATAAAATTTGTTATTGTAGAAATTTTCTTTTAACTTTATTGTATAATGGTTTACTCGTTTATTCCATATTTAAAAACAAGTTGGCGTCCGAGTATTTAACAATTAGTTTCACGAAGAAGCAACCGCGATTTTAAAGCGAACATATCTAGGTACATGTAAATATTTTTTGGTTAATAGGGCAAATCGATAATTTTATAAACCTGGCCCACTTTATTCTATGACTGAGCATAAGGTACAAAATATTCTAGTTATTGCTCAAGCTGTTAAGTAGCTAAAATTTGTATCCATGGGTGTAGAAGTGTACTTATAGAACCTTAAGGGTTGTACAAGGTAGGTATTGATTTTGAACAATTAAAGGAAATCATAAAAGATGATAAATTTCCTTCTCCTCTCTTGGAGGTTCAGTATATTTTTCACATTTATATTTAGTACAGTCATATTATCGAAATGATTTAGACGACAAGAACCAGAAGGTATACGGCCTCAATTAGAAAGGTCATAATCACATGCAAGATCTTAATAAGTTTGAGACGCCCAATTGATTGCAATAAAAATAAATACGGTATTCTATTTAAGAAAACAAAATGACTACGTGTAGCGGAAAATTAGGAAATCTGGCAACAGTGCCGATATCATTTTCCAATCCTGCACGCCCCGAAACCCCCAAATGCTGAAGCGTGCTTTTTAAAACAGTTTCTTTTTTCATAGGATTTGTTGCTTTATTCTTGTTACTTCGAGTATGAAACAAACCAACCATAAACACAATATCTCAATAGTGAGACAGGCGGGCCATGGTCATAAATACGTCAATTTGAACGCTTTCAGTAAACAATTTATAAGTGATAAATAAGTTTTAGATTGTTTTTTTCATAAAAAAGTTTGATACTGTCTTAAATTAATAGTAAACCTGCGACCACCATTTTGTAAATGGCTTAGGTCACGTATTTTGGAACGTCTCGTTAAGCCCAAAATGTTTTTAGAAAGCTAAAGAATTTTATCATAAGATGAGGTTAGATCAACTATTTATTAAGGTCGGCAGTATATGTATTTTCTGTTTTTGTAACATTATTTCCTAAAAATTCCTAAAATATTTACCAGGAAAATAAAAAAAAATTATTAAATTATTTGTTATTTATTAGTTTTAGGTATACCAAATGCATGTTTACCAAAGAACAAACAAACTTTTCATTAACCTATCTGGTGTAATATCGATATACTTATCGTGCGAAAAACATAACACGTATATGCAAGCAATATTTATTATTAGTAAAAACAATAAACAAAACTGTAACATATTCGAACAACCATACTTTAGTCGTTTCATAACTTTGACATGTGTATTGAACTAGAATGATACTTAATATTCACACTTTAACAGATAGAATAAACAAAATTATCTGCTTTTGTGATGGAATGGTTAGAATGTGTGACTTTCACCTAAGCAGAGCTGGTTCAAACCTGGTCAAGAGCTGATTTTCTAAAACGAAGAAAAACCAAAGCACTCTTTCTTCCTGGATAGAACGTAAAACTATATCTCCCTTGGCAATACCATGTTTGACACATTAAAGATACCTTACTAAAAGTGGAATTCCTTTAGTAGGTCAAAATTCTGATGACGGGTAGTGCTAATCACCACTAGTAGTTAATGCTCATAGGGATAAATGACATTTTGAATAATTACAATCTGACATTTTGTTTCTATCTGAAACACAAGTCTTCTTTGAGAGCTCCAATTCTCCCGCTTTTCTGGAAGCTCCGATTCGCCATGCAATTTCTCCAATACAATTTTCACTCTAGCTTTTGATACAAAGGAGAAGTTTGTGCCTATCTCAAGAACAACATCGCTTTCAAAAGGATTTCTTCGTTGGAGAGTAAATTTGACGTGATTTGGTTTAAACATTCTGTCCTAAATTTTAAAATTCTACTGTTGCATTTATAGGTCCCCAATGACAGTAACCCTTAAGGCTTCTTCAGTTGCTTTGGATTGAATCTTATGTCTCAGTTTACATCTTGCGATATCTCAATTCTGCAAGATTTCAATGTTGACAGCTCTAATTGGCTTCGATGTTCATCTACTACTAATTCTGCTGGTCATAGTGTAGAAACATTTGCTATTTCATGTTCTCACACAAATGATTTCTTAACTCACTCAGTCATCAACTGGGTTTCCAGTCTCTCCTATACGTAATAATCCTATTTCTTCAAAGACCAGCCCGATCCATTGTTTTGCTGACGACACCACTCTTCATTGTAATTCATCGCAGTCTACTGGTATTAGTAATCCACCATCTACTTCAAACCAAACATTCGTCATTTCAATCAACAAATACATTAAATGTTTGAATGTGGAAGATCGATCATTTCATATTGCAGCTATGAATCGTTCAACTCTTAAGTTTTCAGACCCTATTACCATGCTGGAAATAAGTCTTTGCAAATCTACTATCTTCTGTGAGCTACTAAAGCAGCTGCTCATAAAATTAGGGGCTATTTGTACAGACATAAGCGGTACTTTATCTCCCAGCAACTCCTTCTTCTGCATAAGATCCAAATTCGACCTCATCGAGAATATAATTTTCACCTCTGGTTTTGTGCTCCCTAATATGCTTTCGGTATCGTTTATCGTTTTCAAATAAAGGTGATTCAGTTGATAAATAACCCGTCTTTAACTTTTGACATAGAGTCCCTTAAGCATAGAAGAATCATTCCAATTCTTTCTTTTTAATGTCGGTACTGCAATAGCTATTGTGATGCATTCGTATCAGCAATGTGCAGTGCAAATCTATACTTATCGTACCAAACGGGCGCAATCCACGTTCCTCTATACGGCTTCTAAACTTTGAAATGATCATCCTAGTTACTATTTTCCTTTCACTTACTATATAAAAAATTAAGGTAAGCGTTCATAGGCATGTTTGGGCAATTCAAAATTCGCTATCGATCCTACTATGTGTGCCTGAGTGTTTTAGCATCTTAGGCTAAACCACAATTATTAACAAAAGCTATGGTATCCTAACTTCTATTATTCGATATAGACATTTAATATTATTAAAGGATTTGGTCCTGAAGCGATTGAAGTATTCAAACGCAAAAAAATTATGTTAAAGGTTACTGCCAAAATTCTTAAAACTCATTCACGTAGCGAACATTTTAAACAATAGTAAACACTAACTCTTATGTCTCTATTGTAACAAAAACAAAAATTACAAAAATACATTTCACGCACAATTAACGTAATAAGCTATTCTTCAAACCACCACAATGTAAATAGGGTCGCGCCACTCTAGTGGCAAGATTGTTCAATGAACATAGGCGGCACATCAGAAAGGCAGAAATGTTTGGTAAGTGGAGTAGCGGAATTGGTAGTGTTAACAATAGTATATGTCTGCTACAAGTGGAGCTGCTTCTACTATTACAAATACAACAGAAGTAACACAAAAAAATTAATTAGTAAATGTAGGTTGTGCAAAGTGAAACCATAACTTTTTGTTTAAACGGTGTAAGGTACTTGAGAAGCCATCCGATCGCGGCTTAGTTATTTTTAGCACATTATATCAGCTTTCATTGGCCGCACATCTAGAAATCCTAATAGCCTACCATTATCAACAGACAAAGGCCTGTATCCCGTATCTTATCGATGGTCGGTCGACTTCCAGTCTCGAGTCTCGCAGGCTCCAGATCTTTCTACAAGCTACCGTAAGTTATGAAAGGATGCCCGATAGTGGTTGAAAGGGAAGTCGGTAAGCCGCATATACATTAAAAATGAGTATTCAAAATAAATTTAGTTGTTAGTCGATATAAATTAGTTGTAGTAAACAGTGAAATATAATTGTAGAAATTAGTGTAAGTATATCAATTTCGTTAAATACATTAAGAAGTTACGCTACAGTACTACTGTAACAGACTTATAAAAAACGATGAAACGCAAAAGGGAGAAGGTGTGATTTTCAAATACGAGTGACGATATTAGTGCTATCTTCAAGTAAGTGAGAGTAGTGTCAGTAGTGAGGGAAGAGTATGTGAGGCTAAGGGTAATGTTCTATCGGATACTATTCATGATTCCCGAGTTAAAGGATACCCACATCCAAAAAATGAGAAGGGCAGAGAATTCTCATGTCATTTTTATTGGTGCACTTAAAACATTGGCAAATATGGCACTTGATGTCAGGAGCATAACCACAGTTGTATCGTATATGGTTTTGACGAACCTTTAGCTCAACATACGAAAATCTATTTCAAAAGCTTCATAAACATTTAGAATTTCTAAATTTGGGTCCAAGAAATATTCGTGGTCAGGGATATGACAATGGGTCAAACATGAAAGGAAATTACAATGGACTCCAAAAAAAAAGATTTTAGACTGTAATCCTCGAGCGTTTTTTAGTTAATGCGTATCTCACAGCTTAAATTCGGTCGTAAATGATGCAGCTAACATACATTTTGAAACTATTGATTTTGTTGCTATCGTTGAGGAACTTTACGTGTTTTTCTGCATCTTCAACTCAACGTTGGGACGCCTTGAAGAAACATATTAATAACTTCAAATTAAAACCATTATCCAACACACGGTGGGAGAGTGGGATAGATTCGTTACGCCTCCTTAGGCACGACTTAGGAGCAACATGTCAAGCATTAATCACGATCTCAGATGAAAACGGCAAATACATTAAAACTCGTCAAAAGGCAGCAGGCAAAAATACTTTTAAGTTTATGTGTTCTATAGTAATACGGTATAACCTGTTGTTACAAATTAATATAGTAAGCTGTTTAAAAAAAAATGTCTAATAATATTACGAAATGCTTGGATCTATTGAAGAGAATAATAGCGTATTTCCAGCGAAGCTATAAGCTATAAAAATTTCCCATCGAAAGAAAATGGTCAATTTTGTTTATCAACGTGAAGAAGAGGTGGAAAATGACCCAAAAAAGAATTGTAAACGGAATTTTTATTTTGCTATTTTAGATAGCTCTGCAAGAACGATTTACCTTGCTTAATAAGTATTCTAGTCACTTTGGGTTTTTATACAATAACGTATGTCTCAACAGTTTTGGCACAAAATATATTCAGTTTTAAGCACAAATATGTCTTATCTAAACTTATATCTATCAAACATAATTAATAGACTGGTAATTAAGAAAATTGAGAACTTAAATTAAATACAGTGGTCCGTAATTTTCTACGAACCTCTCGCTTAAGGTTTTGGGTGACTGTAATATCTACCTCTCGAATTTTTCTGTAAATCCTCTGCCTTAACTGTTCTTCATTTTCGGTTTAGCATTCTCCATCATACAGTTTTCTACTCAAAAGTATCCAAAATTCTTCTATTGGGAGGGCGTGAGGTAGATTAGGAGGATTGTCGTTTCGTGATACGAATGGTATGTTATGAGCGTTGAGCCAGTTCTGTGTTTCTCTGGCGGAATGGCGTTGTCCTAAGCATGACTAAAACATTCTGTCGTCTCCACCATGATTTTCGTTAATAAAATCATTCAGTTTGACCATACAATTCTGAATATAGCGCTGACTATCCAGTGCTTCGGCTCTTACACGCCACACATAAGGCCTCGATATCCCTCTTATAGAAATCACGCACCAAACTAAAATCTTTATCAGCAAATTTTGCCTTTTCGTTATATTTAATATTCTATGGGCAGTTTTGTGTGTTATCGGCATAGAAAAATCTTTACCCTTAATTCAGTTTATTAGAGCAAAATAGTTTTTATCATCAATGGCAGTGACTTTGTTGACGGCAAAATGTATCCGCCTTAATACCCGACTTAATACCAACTGATTTGGCGTATATCTTCGATATTCTTTCTTTTTCGATATTCTTGACTATTCCTAACCAATTCCCTCCAAACTGAATCCTTAGAAGTTCTATAGTCTCTTACTAATTTTCTGATCGACATTCCAACTCTATTTGTGGCTCTTCTTACTAAGCTGTATGATCTGGCTTAAGTAAAATAGTGGGTCGTTCACTTTTTAGGAGATTTCACAATCCGCTATTGTACGATAAACACTTCTGCAGGAAATATTTTGATTTTCAAATGCGCAAACTATTTCACGTTTAGGCATTTGTCCAACTAGACTGTAAATACTTTTACGAAGATCTAATTTGTAAGTCATTTTAGTACAACTGATTTCTGAAACTGAACTGTTAAGGTGATAACAAACTTTCAGAGAATTTTTGTTTTCAAATCCAACCTATTATTTTGTCATTCTCGCGTGTTCTACATCCATTTGATTTTACGCCAAAACTTTTGAGAGATACTTTACACTGGAATTTAAAAGATTTCTGAATCAAATTTGGGGAAAGACCGTCAAGACTTAGAAGTAATATTAATTGAAAGAATGAGAAAGATATCGATGGAATACAACTATTCGAAGAATTAAATATCTATTTTAGCTGTAGTTTAGAAAAAATAGTGACCCCTTTGAACTCTTGCGTTATTTGATACACAGTGATCTACAAAGTTATTTTCTTTACACCTTAATGTCACTAAGAATAATTTTGATGCTACCTGTTTCAATTGCTTCAGCTGAAGGATCATTTTCTAAACCTAGGTTAATCAAGAACCACCTTAACCCTCTATGGTGCAACAGTTTGTTCGTTAAAAAAAAAAAAATTTCTCGTTGTTTTGGATTTGTTACTATGAGTATTAAGCAGTGCACCTAATTGATTTTTTTTATTTGTATCTCATTTGAAAAAAATACGTTGTATAACAAAGCATACACCTTCCCACTAGGGGATTCAAAATTTCAATACCCATCAGTGGTAAAAGTATTTTTCAATATACAAAAACAGTGAATTCATAAAAAAACAAGACGGTAAACGTGAAAAATGGTTTTATTTATCAAAATACAAAAAAATATTCCATTCTTTGGAAGCATAACAAATTCATATCTTGTTACAAAAACTAAATCCAATTGTGGAATAGATAAAAACAATTTCGATTTGGAACAAAACATAGGTAGCATTTACATTTGCTACATCGTACCTTCGTGATGTTTTGACACTTGTTTTTGCAGCGTCCTGTTTTAGTGTCGTATTCGGGTCAATGGTCGGTTTTATCTGTTCTGCAGTCAAAATTTGGTTTCTGAGATGTACGGGCTTTCTTTTTTGGCTGTTTTTTATTTGAAAGACGAGCTCTTTTATGTATTTTTCCAGCCCAACATAAGGATTCCGCAATGTCTATCTTGAAATCGTATAAGGCCAGTTGATTAATTTTGGGTACACCACAATCATTGCATGCTCTCCTCTACAATAACCAAGTAATTACCACGCACCATTAGGTGAAAGAAGAAACGTAAATAATATTTTTTTGACCTTATTTTCGTCCTATACAAGGCCAGCAGAGAGTCTATTAGGTCACCGCCACCCATAAACTTGTTGTAATATATAACAATACTGGGACATTTGACATCAATTTCTTTTTTATTCTTTCTGTCATAACGTTTGACAGAAGTTTCTGGATAAGCACCTGTAAAAGTGCTTAGTAGATTTACGAATCTATTATCTAACCACTTCACCATTCTCAAAACAGTTCCTCTAAATGATGCCTCTCTTTCTTCAAAATCTACCCTTCCGGATTGTTTTAGTATTTTGTCCGAAGATATGCCATTTCCCGGTACGCGATTTGGCCGAACAGTATCCAAGCTATGGATACCTTTACGCGCTAATTCGATTTGCAAAGCAGGACCGTTTTGATTTTAAGGAATCCGTTCAGCTAGCCTTAGAACAACGTTTGAACTGGTACTTATATCTGGTAGATGATCAGGTTGATGTACTAGACCTGATAACGCTTCCACCAGCCAGGCAAAATATTTTGTATCCCCCTTGGGTTTTTTTGGATTATATTGCTTTAGTCCACTTCTTCTAGACAGGTGTTGCTCAAGTGGAATTGTTTTCAAATTCTTTCTTATGCCTTCAGTAAGCTCTCTTATTTTGAAAAGACGGTCTGGTGGGTCAATAGGCAATTTTGAGTTATCGGCGAAGTGTAGATATTTTTTTATTTGTTCCCATCTACGCAAAGTCAATACGTCTCTAACTTGAGGTATACCACATTTTACGTCCCAGTATCTTCGCGTACCAGGTATCGTAATCAGTGACATATAAAAGCAGATGCCTAAAAATTGTCCTATTTCCTTCACATCAGTGTGAAAGTTAGAAGATACATCGGTTTGGATTGCGTACAAATTAGTTTCACTTACAATTTTTTCTAAAAGTGATTCATCTACTAGTCGGCGAAAATACGATAATAGTAACTCTACTTGGTCTTCTGGAGGTATGTATACATTCCACTGCAGTGTTTGGCAAGGATTTTTTTCCGATTTCTTCCAATTTAGACTAATGAAGTTTTTGGTCTTAGAAGCTTTTGCTGGGCCCACATTGGCTCCTACAAGTTGTACCCTGCCATCATCACTTTCGTCGTCTTCATTATCGCTGTAGTCATTACTTCTCACTGATTCTGTAAAATTCATGTTTCAAAATTAGGAAGGAATTAGGAGGAATACATTCAAAAGTACCTGCTTGTGTATTCAATCCACTGGTATATTGTCATTGTTTGATTTATTATTACGCTTTTTAGAAATGGTAGTTGTACTTATGCACGGAAACACTTCTGAAGATTGCAAACTATAGTGATCCCCTCCATCATTTTCGAAATTATCATCAGATTCAGAAGAATCGATTATCAATTTTGAAGAAACCAAAACCAATACAAAAATTGTAAAAACTTACCTGGAAACACATCTGGTATGTACGTTTCGTCTGTAATACTATCATCCTCACTAAAATCTTCATCACTTTGTTCTGGCGGTAAAACCGTTTTTACACATTTGCTCTTTCCATAAAACGTTTTGGGATCCATTGCTTACTATTATTACACAGATGTGGAATGTATATTTGAAGATACAGGTACAAAATGACCAACTGCAATGTTAGTTATTATAGTTTACAGTTTGTAAATGCATATAGATATACTTACATAGATAATGAAGCTCAATTTTATTTTTATATCAACTTCTTATCAACAAAACACTCTAATTACACACACGTCCAAATAACACCTTTAGAAACATAACAGAAACGCACATCATAAACTTACATTTGGCGATTAGGACTAAATTAGTATTTTTCAAGCTGCCCAAACGCACGTACATGTACACGAACATGCATATTCAGATACACAGAAAGTGTTAACGACTCAAACTTCATATAGTTTAATGTAAAAATTATTGAAAATCTGTATATCCTATTATACACTACACCATAGAGCAGGACTTCCCAACCAAGGGGGCACGCCCCCTTTGGGGGGCGTAGAGAAATGTCAGGGGGGCGCAATAAATATGTTTACATTACCGAAAAAAAATTTATTTAACGAGTAGTTAAATTAACTGTTCCGAATTAAATCCCTGCTATACAAGTTTCGACAAGTAACAACACTACGAGTGACGCGCACACCCGCCCCACCTTCCCGCTTTCATTCTTCCATCTAACACTCACTCGTAAAACAATTGCGTGCCGTACTCGCTTCTGTCAATAGTTCGTTCGAATAAAAATCCAAGTTGCGTTTCAAATCTGTTAAATGAGATTATTTAAGTGTGAATTTGTTTTATCTCCTAAATCTAAAATCTAATATAATAAAAGGTAAGTTTTTTAGTATTAAACTTTGCCCGCTATTTCTTATTTTTTCAACCTAAGTACTTATTAAAAATAAAAGGCTCGTAAAATGTTCGAGTTGCTAAGCACTGTGTCAAACAGAGCGTGGCACAGACGCGGCCCGTTACGGGATTGAAAGCTATAACAAAAAAAATCCCGCAAGCGGCCCGCATCCGCACCGGTCTATGTGGCTTGAGCTTTAGGGCGTGCGCTGAGTTAAGCGGGTGCACGCGTCACAATTTCACAAAGTACTTTCTTATGCACGCGTCGGGCGTCGGACGCGCGCGAGTGTTGTATGCACGGCGCGCGCCGGACGGCCTGCCAAACGCCATGTGAGGCTCGAGCTTGAACTAGTATTAAATTGTTTCAGACGCGAAATGGCAGCGGAAAGTTTTCGGAAGATTATATTAAATTTGGATTTACCTTCATAGAAAAAGACGAGCTACAATTGCCACAGTGTGTAATATGTATGAAAGTTTTAAGCAATGATAGCATGAGACCCACTCGCCTTGAGAGGCATTTGAGCCAGCAACATCCTACTCTGGCTTCGAAGTCCAAACAGTTTTTTTCTTCTAAAGCAGAATCACTTAAGCGCATGAGATTGGATAAGTCAGGAAGTTATCACAAAGGTGTATCACAACATGTCAAAGCATCATTTGAAATAGCTTTTTTGATAGCAAAACAAAAGAAACCTCACACTATCGGGGAGGATTTAATCAAACCATGTATCCTTAAAGCCACGCAAATAATGTTAGGAGAAGAATCAGAGCAAAAAATTAAATCATTATCTCTCTCTAATAACACAGTCAAGTGAAGAATTGACGATATTGCATCAGACATAAAATTACAAATTATAAATAAAGTCAAACTATCACAATTTTTTGCCATTAGTTGTGATGAGTCCACAGACATCGTTAATTGTGGATTGGAATAAACTGATTGGACTCTGCACAGACGCCGCCCCTGCAATGATAGGTGTACGATCAGGCTTGGCTCAAAAACTCAAGGAAAAGAATCCCCTATTAGTTAGTACACATTGTGTCATTCATCGGCAAGCTTTGGTCTCAAAAACTTTGCCACAGAATTTGTGCCAGATTTTGAACTCGGCTATAAAGATCATAAATTACATCAAGAGTAGTGCATTGAACAGTCGCTTATTTACATTACTTTGTAAGGATCTCGATTCTGATCACAAGGTCCTCCTATTTCATACAGAGGTGCGCTGGTTATCAAAAGGCAACATGTTAGCTCGCCTTTATGAATTAAGAGAAGAGGTCATCCTCTTTCTTGAATTCAAAGAAAATAATCATTTTATGTAACTATTCAAAGATAAAACATTTCAGTGGAAGCTGGCCTATTTGGCTGAAGGAAGAATTTCTAGAAATGAAGGCTGACTCGATCATGAAAGATGACTTTCATCTCTTGACAATAGAGAAATTTTGGATCAAACGATTCCTTATTAATCCGAAAGTTGCTTCTCTTGGTTTGAAAATACTGATTCCATTTTCATCCACTTATTTATGTGAGACAGGTTTTTCAGCTCTAGTTTTAATAAAAACTAAACAGCGAAATCGCCTTGCCGTCGATAGCGATTTAACCATAGCTCCTAGCAAAGACCCAGAATCGACCAACTGGTACAGAGCATGCAAGCTCAAGTATCTCATTAGTTCTTTAAAAGTTTTTATTTATTTGTTTTAAAATTACTTGAAGTTTTTTTTATTTGTTCAAAAATTACTTTAAAACTTAAATAAATTAATTAATTGATAAAAAAGTGCGTTGCTTATTTTTGTTTATACTTAAGGGGGGCATGAAAATATTATTTTTGGTCCGGGGAGGCTCGGCGAAATAAAGGTTCGGAAAGCCTGCCATAGAGGGTTAAGACTACAATGCTTCAATAACGTTTAATTGACATGCCAATGACATCTATTAAGTCAGAAATCTTTTATAAATAAATAAATTATTATTATCCTTCTTTAAGGTTAATGTTTATTTAATTGTTAGTTAACTTTTAATTTGTAGAATTATATTTACTAGAATTAAAATATTTTTTGTTGTTCTTCTATAAGCTTGGTACGGGCAGTACAATACATACACAGATGCCCCAATTCACAGCGCGACCCTGAATGTAAATCAGAAATAGGATATACTTCCCCCTGAACAATATAACTAAAAATCTTTAATTATGTTCTACTGATCACATTGAGTTAGTTTCAAAAATGATTATGTAATTTTTTACAATTTAAATTAGGAGTCCTTGAACACCAAAGTTTACCATTTATTTAATTATGAAGGTGTAAAGGTATCACATTAATTTACTTCAAAATAACATTTTCTGTTAAGTAATGTGAAATTCTGTATAATAATATAAATACAGTTGACTTTTACTGTTCCTCCATCTATGACAACATCATAGAACTTGTTATTTTAAATTTATTAATGATAAAAATAATTTGTCAATAAAGACGATCGTTTCTACAATAGATGTCACCCATGTCAATTAAAAAATCGTGATCTTCCATTCCAATTAATTTAAGCACAACATAATGTTTAGTTAACCCATGTTAATAATAAATATCGTTTTCTATGCAAATAGTATTTACTTATAAAATACCTCAATATTTGTTATAGTTTCAAAAATCTTTTACAATATTCACATTTCGTCTTTGCTTGAAAATAGAAAAAATCCCACTTCTCATAAAAGAAAAAGCTGTCTGGTATATCTTTTACATAATGAATGTAATTACTAATAGCTGCACCTTCATGTGTAATTATTGAAATAAATTTCATAGATTTGGTTCAAATAATATTTAAATAAAGTTAGGGTCATAGTCTATGTTAAAATATACCAATATTAATCAATAAAGTCTATAGTACATATTTCTTAAATCATTAAGGGTAACAAATGCCAAATTAACAGAAGTTGGTTACAAACGTGAAAGGTTGGTGGCCTACCTAACTTCATAACCATGTACTAATGAATTTAGTAAAAACCATAGTATGGTAAATCGAAAGTATAAGGTGAATTAATTCTTTATATCAAAACGTATTTAAACTTTATTTACTGACGAATTATACTATACGGAGTATTATTCATATGCCGTTTTTTCCACCCTTACCTAACTATGAAAAGCTTAACAAAGAATATTATTGATAAATTTAAGGTAAATCCAATCTTTTACTTAAAACTTTGTTATAAGAAACTTTATACCTAATAAATTGTCTTAAATATTAATAAATTTAAAAGCAAAATTAACACTCACTAAAATAGATAAAAAAATTTTTTTCAAAATTTTAAGATTTTTAATAGTAAAACCTTACAGGCGTAGTTAATAAAATAAATAGGGAATCGGTAGGTGTTCGTAGGTGTGGTTAATTTAATCATCACCTTTCAAAAATATTGATTACAATGTGGAAATAAATGTAAAAGTATTGTCTTATGTACATATTCCTAAATGCTAAATTGCTCTTCCTCATTTGATTTCATGAAATAGAGCAAACCATGTGCGGCAAACAGCTACTTGCATCCTTGGCATAGCCTATTGGGGCGTACAGTTTTTGCACGGGTACTAGAGCAGGCAGAGCGTCGAATAGTGCCTTTTATGGGTAAATTAATCAATTGGGTATGAGGGTATGAAGTTTCTTCTTCAACCGTATCATCATTTGCTTATGGGATACAAGCTATTGACTATTGCCGAATCTGTGAAGTAGTAGAATCGTTTCAACCACCATCTTCGACTCTTCCTACTTATTTTTCAATCCTGTCAACTACGCCCATATTTTGATTATACTCGAAAATAGATGCTGGGAAATCTACAGCTTTTTTTTGATCTGTCTCATCGGTGCGTGTAACTTTTCGTGATATAGCGGGATTATGGAAGGAGCTGACTATTATAACACTTTTTTTCTCCACTACTGGCGTAACCGTACTGGCCAACTGTTATTTCTTTGTCTCCTTTTAGTAACTCCTTGAGATAATTGTTTCGGTTTTCTTGTAAGGTTCCGCAACAAAATGTGTTTTCCATAAGTAATTTTGCCACCAGATCATGGGATGTAAAATAGTTATCGAAATAAGTACAGTATCCTTTACCAGTATTGTTTCTGACTAGACTCCTAACTGCCCGCTCTACCCAAAGCTTCTTCTTCTGCATTTTTTTCGTACACAATGAAGTTCCACATAAACGCACAACAGGAACATGTAGCAACTCACACCTTGAAGCCACGTTTTATATGCTTCATATTCGTGTATTTCTAGAGGCATCATGTTTTCGTCAACTACTAGGTTCCTTGACAGCGTAAACAAATTATAATGTACATCAGTCAAATGCGAAATCAGTTGTCACACTTTGTAAGACTTGTGATAGTCATCTTCTATTAGGCATTTTTGTATTGTCATTTATGTGCACAAAGCGTAGGATTTTTAAAATCCTTTTCGGGTCATAATGTTGGCTATCTTTTGAACACGAAAGTTTTCATTTCCTGAGCAACACAACCTTATAGCTGGTAATTGAAGGAAACCCATAATAATAAGAATTACAAGAAAAGCTTTCAATTCAGACATGCTAATGTCTAATTGGTACCGATTTGGGACGCCTAATTATTTGATTCTCTAACATGTTCAGGATATAAATGAACCCTTAGTCTCTCATCCAATTTTATTCACTAAGAATGTTGATGCTGACATACGTTTCAGTCTAATACAAAAAGGAAGACCATTATCAAAGCTTACATGCTAAAAAACACAATAATTTACACAAGATGTAACTTACCTAATAACCTCTAAACATACCTCAATAATTATTTGTGGACTATGAAACCACCTCACACAGACAGCGTCAATGTACAAATAATTAATATAACTTCATAAAAGATTAAAAGTCTAAGAAAAACGTGGTGGTTATGTTGGAAGTTAACCTTAATAATTAGGTGTGACCAACGTCCAAATGGTACTGCACTCCCCAAAATTCGAGGGCAATCGGTAATAACCTCGTTCAACACTGTTACTCCCATAGTTTTCAATTGTTTGTATATTTCTCCTCCCCTCCCCACCCCTCACGTTACAGCTAGTCATGCCTATGTATCGAGCGTTACAATCCTGGCATTTCAATCTATACACCTCTGATTTATCTATTTTATGTATGGTGTCTTTATTGTTACCGATTGCATTGGTAAGGTTGTTCGTTACTTTTTGAGCAATATTGTATTGGCAGGTTTTAAATACTGTGTGGTTTGATTCAGAAATATTTTTAAGGTATGGTATAGAGCCTAAATATGTGACATCGTCTGCTTCTATGGGTATTAAACCGGTACTACTCAATATTTTGTTCTATTTTTGTGTTAGTATTTTGTTTAAAATTTTTTCCCCATAACCATTGCACTCGGCAGCATTTTTGATAGTGTCCAGTTCTTTCTCAAGTTTGTCTAATGGCGTAGGTATAGTTAGTAATCTTTAATCATTGAGTTTATGGCTGCTAACTTATGTTGATAGGGGTTATTACTATCAAACGGTAATATATTATCCGTGTGAGTTGGCTTACGGTAGACCTCGAAACCAAAATATTATCTATTACATTTAACTTAATGTCTAGAAATGGTAAGGTATTATTTTCCGCATGTTCAACAGTGAACTTTATGTTATGGTGCCGCTGGTTTATTTGCGAGTGAAATATTTGTAATTCTTCCTGACTTCCGGTAAAAAGGCATATAATATCATCTACATATCTGTACCAAAACTTAACATATTTTTGGAAGAAGTGATTACCATTCAAATAGGTGGTTTCAACGTGATTAAGGAAGATTTCACTCAACAGGGGGGATAAACAATCTCCCATGTTTAAGCCTAAGTTTTGTTTGTAAATTTTGTTGTTAAATTGAAAGAAGTTTTGGTCAATACAAATGTTAAATAATATGTTAAAATCTTCCTCCTCTTTATCATTAAGTTCGCTGTTAAACAAAGCGTTATTAACCAATTCTTTAACTACATCAACAGGCACATTGGGAAATAGGTTAACTACATCAAAACTAATTAACTTACAATCCTCTGGGACATGTATGTCCTTGATTTTATTTATCAGATCAAGTGAGTTTTTTATACTAAATTCTGATTCAAATCTAATTATATCCCTATAGGTTCTATTAAGAAACCTAGTTAACAAGTACGTGAGGGAATTTATTTGTGAAATTACTGGTCTAAGTAGTATGTTACCAAATATTTCACTGTCTGACTAATGGATTTTAGGCAGGCAATACATTGAACGTTCGGGTTCTTGACTATTAAATTAATAGGTTTAACATACTTGTTAAAGGTGTTAGAGCAAGTTTTGAATCAATGAACGATTACTCAAACTATGTTCTCGATTAGTCTGTTATAAACATTTTCAAAAGTTGAAAGAGGAGTTTCCGAATCGGCGCTAAATAAGTGTCCACGTGATTCCTGAAAATCACAATTTTCGAATCCATTAATTGGGCATGGAGTTCTCCTAAATACGTTGTCCGGAGTTCGAGATGGTTCTTATTCAGGAGTTGATCGTCATGCGTGGGCTATTCCATGTATTCTTTACGGTTACAACGTTTTTCGTATAGTCTGGGTCCGCACAGTATCGTCGCTGTCGTAGTCGTCGTTCCTATCTTCGTTTGATCTGACGACGGATGCTTGTTTAGAGGTTGACGACATACTGCGACGCCGTTTCTTCGAAATCGCGTGGAGTATCTAGTACTCTTAAAGAAGTGCTCGATAAAAAACGTTGCCTTTTCTCGTAAGCTTGTTAGGAGATGACAATTGGATCCAATCTTCTCCGTCACTGTGCCCATGAAATACAGAGTTTTCTACATGTTCATCCGTAACAGCTATATCTGAAGTTATATTTGCTAAATTTATATTAAATTTATCCCACATATGAAACGTATTCTGTTGGAGAGAGGCTTGCTTTGGGCAAAAATAGAAGTTGTGAAAGATTCCCATTTACATAAGTACAGATTGATGGCGAACAGTATGAGTTTATTTTCAAATATTTTCTTGGTGCAAACAAAAACGATTGGCAGACATGACTTATTATTCTAAATTTAGTTACAAAACCAATGATATATAATACTTATCAAAAAAAGATGTAATTTTATATATAAAACATATAAACGTATCACTTACCTTCAAAAATTTAAAACACCACCAACTATTTATCTTTTTTTTTAATTTTAGAACCATTATTACGTATATCTAGACCGTTTTTCACACTCAACTAACATCAAAACAACCGTTGATTCCAACTGAACACAAACTGTTGATAGGATAAAGTCAAGATAAACTTCCAAGAAATGCAGGTGCTCAGATGGGTAGTGGTCAGTTACCCAACCACTTTTCTGGTACATTCTAAAAATGATCGTTTAGGAAACCACAACGCGTTCAGTACTAAGTACCATGGACATAGGTATCTCAATCCCATGCCTTTGCTTTACTTTTGTCACCATCTCGTCTTTATCGACGTTATTAATAAATGGACCACAACGGTTAAAGAATATTTTTGAAACTCATAATAAATCATTGAGTATGAATTGAATGAAAGCGTTCTAAAATTATTATTTAAATAATAAAATAAATTTTTAATTATAAAATATAATCCCGCCTTTCTTTCACGCATGTACAAATGTCGTGTGTTAAGTTGCCTTATGAAATGTAGAAGATGGTAGCAGCAAAACGATGACGAAATGCATCTTAATTGCAACTTGTGTAGAATGTTTAACTTTCCCACCTAAACAGTAATGTCAAAAAATTGGAAATTAAGCTGAGACCGCAAATTCTATTTTGAGGACCCCTGAGTTTAAAAAAGTATTTTTTTTTAAATGCCAAAAATTGCTGTTGTGTACGTGCGTGCGAGGGTGCGTGCGTACCTGTGTACGTGCGTGTGTGTATGTGATAAGTCTTTTGGTCATAATATTTATGACCTAAATATCTAGTTTACGGTGAGAGGAGTAAATGTAATTTTATTTCGTCCGCAATAACTTCAAAATTTATGAAGCAATTTAATTGAAACTCAACATAAGTATTTATCATCAAAGTGTCTAGACTCTAATGATTTTTGGTAATGGTTTGTTTTCAGAACGGGGAGCGGGGGAGGGGGGTAAATGTGATTTTCTTTCGGGCAATGACTCAAAAATTTTAAAAGCAATTGTATAGGTCAACCTGTTTAGGACATGAATGTATAGATTTCAATGGTTTTTGGTGGTGGGTGATTCACGGGGTAAGGAGTCAATGGGTTAATATAATTTTTCTCGTCCGCAATAACTCATTGAGATTTTACATAAATGTAAAATTCAACATTTAAATGTTTAGACTCTGATTGTGATGGAGTTGCGGGGTAAGAAATGTGATAATTTTAATTTAATTTTTTTCTTCTCCTGATTATACAAAAGGTCCATCTAAAATCTTTTCCAAAATTAATTGGCAAACAATATCTTAACTGGCGGCTTCTTTTCAGGAGCCATTTTCAAGCCTTGATAACATATGTATGGTTCTCACCCTGTAATTAAGGTCGTTTTGGCAGTATTAAAAGTCTTTTTTATTGTCCATAATTACTGAAATCTCCTTCTATCAAAACATCTAGGTTATTACCAGTAATAAAAAGATAAAAAGCTTTTAATAATTTATTACAAATAATACAATGTTTAAGATTACATCTCATGTATCAACAGCATCATCCACGTTATCTATTAGATCTTCAGTTACCGCTTCTTTTTCGCTGGTCTCGTGTGAAAGTTTAAAACAGGTTTAGACCGGAGTGCGATGGTGCTGATCCAATAAACCACTTGAATTTTCATTTCAACATGCAAAAAAAAGGTCTATACAATAACAAAAGAGTTTTTATGTAAATAAAAGGGCAAGGAACGGGATTTTTAAACTAGAAACCAAACTGGGTCAAGACCGTACATGTTAAAGCTATGTGCGAGCCATGTAACCGTCAGGAAGGGTGTCATAACCATCCTCCGTACTGCAACGTGTATAGTACTGTACCTGATACATCTTGTCTTCGGGCTTTCATACAACTTCGTATTCAGGGGTTCTAACAATTTTACGATCAGTTTTGTGCATACACCGGTTCGATGCATCTAACACTAACGACTTCAGTGTGTTAATTATTAATTACTTGGGAATTTTTATAGTTTAGGGCGATTCCCTTAGCTTTATACACATTGATGTATTCATTTTTGCGTGTAGAGAACACCTGGTACGCATAATCCTTAGGAATTCACGAACTCTGTGATTCTACTTCTGACTCCGTAGTCCTCCACCTCATCGGTCATATCACCCAGGAAATGACCAACAAATGAAGCACACTCACCGGGACTTTGCGTGAAAATTACGGAATCTGTATCAAAGTACAGCACCAGGCGAGCCGTGGCGGTTGTGTAAACTGCCAAGACGACGTTGACGGTATTGAGCTGTTTGACACCATCCTCGGGTCTAAACCTGTCTACGATCATAACCTCCTTACCCGCGTTTAAAATGGATTGGACCTCCTTGTAAGGATCGATCATAATTTTTAAAAACTCATGATAATCAAAAATAATGCTAGTTTGCGTTAAATTATCCCGCTCCCCGAACTTACCCTAAAATGAATTTAAGAATAATTTTGAAGTATATTTAAGACCAGGATTTGCGCAAATTTTGTCTTTGTCCAATTGGACCCCTACCGCACCAAATATTCGCGTATGTACCGATTCTTTGACTCGTCGTGGTTATACCATGAAGGCCAGTTCGAACACGTTTGCTTGATTTTCAATTAAATTAACGACGTGGACTGGGAAAAGACCACCGTTCATACTACCTCTGTCGTATTGGCGAACTTCATACTCCCACACTTCAAAGACTTCTAAAACTCGATACTCTAAGTATATAGCCTCAGTCACATAGTTTCAGTTCAGGTTCTAGACAAGACGAACATTAATTTACCGTGCGTTTTAAGCGGCAGAACACGATGTCACAAATCTGATGATGGGAGCACGTTACATTTCACAAGGCCTTCGACAGTGCGCAAGTCGAGGTTTGAGCAGTCAGCACCAATGTGTAGTGTAGAATGCCCCATCAGATATTTGGAATATTTTTGCACATAGGGGTATAGTGAGCAAACATCCAAATACCGGATTTGCATATCTTCTTCTGCATTACAATACAACTTAATCGCATTAGTACGACCTCCGAAGAAACTATCGCAGGAATTCGAAGGTTACTGATTCAGCATGTCGTTTAAGATAATAAAGGCTCTTACGTCCGGATTTTGTCTTAGAAATGATCTGAATTCACATTCCTAAATTTATGTTAAACCATAGTTAAAAGAACGTATCCTGTGGAAGGTTAACAATGTTTTCCCGCGATGCAAAAACACAGTGCTTTGCTCACATTTACTATTTCCAATTTTTTCAGAGTAGCACCTTTCACAACTGCGGAAATAGCAACCGTGAAATTGGTATACAGTGTTTGTGTCGTAAGAAAACCTATCAATCAGGATACCTTCCCTTAACCGTATTTCACGCGCGTTCCCGGTACGCTGAATACGTCTGCCTTCAGAATGCTCGAACCAGGTAAGCCATTGAATAGCAATCCTCGACTGGTTGTCGCCCAATTTGTATCCGCCGTTTGGGATGAGTCCTATAGTATGCTCGCGAAAAACATTTCTACGGAACACTAGACTATAGGCACCGGCGATCGTGCAGCATTCACTTAAGGGATCGACAGGATTTTCTAAGGATACTCATCTATTGCATGCAATAACGCACTATTTATTTGAAATTAAAACTAGTGCCCTTAGCAATTTCCTCATTGTACCACTTCATAAAGACTGCGCAAGCTTCGGAAGACATTTCGTCGACACCCTAAAAGTGCATGGCTGGTAATCTACATTTGCACTGTGTTAAATAGGCGAGGGAAGTGGCTTTATGAATCGAGGAAACAAAAGGTTTTTGGGAATTTGGATAGGGCCATAGGCAATTTAACCTATATATGAATTTTATATTGTTATCGCTGGTGACAGACGTGATTTTAGGGTTCCATGTAGAAGGATTCTTTAGGATTCCATTAAGGATGAATTGACAGTGATAGGATTTGGAGTTGTGGGCTAGGGCTGTAATGGTAACTCGTTTCTTGCCGAGTGATGAAATGTAGGAAACGAGTTTGGATACAGGTGAGGTCGAGGGTATGTGTTGATGTTGCCTGAAATGGTCGCAACCCTGCTCATTATCGAGATCGGTATTAATACAGTGATTGTAGATATGCTGGGTAACGCATAAGATAGGGGTGTGGATGAAGGTGTTAGTATTGTTAGTAGATGTATCCGTCGTAAAAGGCAAAATGAAAATATTTCGCGAGTTTTTTCGAGTTCACCGTACTCTTCGATAGGTAGCAAAAATGGCGGATGGGTTTTTCGGGTTTACAGATAGAGCAAAATGCAAAACCGCATTTATTAGGCCTCTTAGCCTTCCATGCACTCACTAGACAAGTTCAACAACGTTGGAAGTTGCTGCAAAGACCACTAAGTTTATGGTTCTGAGGACAATGGTTTCCGAGTCAACAGACCGGCAAGGGGGTCTGTTATGACAACATGAGCAGATGTAAGGATAATTTATGTGGCGTTTGCCGTTATTGGTTCCACACCACATGCTGTACTGAAAACGCACCGGTTAAAGTAGTAATTACGTTATAATATGCGTCTTCAAAAATTAAATTTAAAACTTTACGGTTATGACTTCTTGGCCCTTCAAAATAAACCCCCTTGATACTAATATATGTGAGGCAAACTAAACGTTCTATCAAAATTCGCTTTAGAACATTTAGCACATATAACATACAAATGTTGGGACAAGTCTGCCGTAGTCCTACATATGTTTGATAAAAACATGTAGTAGATAAGGTATCCTTAATCAAACATGTTAGTAATAAGCAAGAACTTGATTGTTTTGAAAATTTAGAGATCTTCAAAAACAAACAAATTCTAAGGAAGGATGACGATCAATGACCTTTAGTCTACTTAGAACTCAAACTTTCATAACTTTCACTTCCACCAGATAAGCAACGAAGCGTTACTCGCTGATGGTATATATATTAGAAATTTTCATTAGTTCGTCCCAGTCGACCGCTGATAATGATAGCTTAGCTATTGAATCGCGTTCGGTGTTTTTTATTTTTGTATGGTACGCGGTGTATTTTGTTTTTTTTTTCGAAATAACTGAAATTTTCAAGAGCGACTGCATTCAAATTTGACATAAGTATTTAACTTACTTCACTCAAATAACAGAAGATGGAAAAGTTTTTCTAGTGAGCGGACTCAAATTTTCCTATTTTAAATGGTGCGCAAGTTGAAAATTAGTATAATAAATGTTTTTAAACAATGTAATAATTAACTGTGGAAGAAATTTAAATTAATCAGGGACACTAGCGACCCTGTACATTTCCGACCCTACCTTCAAATTACAAGCAATGAAATAAAATGGTAAAACTGAGATAAAACTTTAACGTACATTTAGAGGCCGATGAATTTTGCATTTTTCTTTCTTGTTTTGTTTATGAATTGAGCATAATTAAACATAATTTGAGGAATTCGATTTCAAATGATATACAGTTAAACCGTTTTATTATTATTATTATTATTATTATTATTATTATTATTATTATTATATTACTATATTTTTGTTTGGCGAGGTAAAATTATTTTACACATTGAGATTTTGGATTAACGTAACGTGACAAGAAATTAGTGTTTGTTTAACAAAGAAGTGATTGATTTTTTTTGTTGCGGCACTCTATTATTTTATTTAAGTGTGCAAATATTGGATGTGAAGCCTTTCAGGTTGGCGAAAACCTGCTGGTCCTGGGGCCGCCTGTGGAGATTACGTATAAGTAAGCAAGTTATTTGAGTATTTTGAGCAAGCTGTGAACTATGGTAATTAGGCACTTCATCCCCTATTGTAACATTTCAAATATCCTGAAGCCTATTTCCGGTTTTATGACGATTTTAACCCCTGTTTTAACTTATGTACGGTATGCTATCCTCTGGTGCGCAAAATTAATTAACATCTGACTCACACCCGACCACTGGCTAGTCGTGCGAAAGCCAAGTATGTCTGTTACCTCGTCATACTGCCAGCTTATACCGTTACAATATGGGTTAAAAGTGCCTCGGTGCCATCTAAAGGTATATCGCAGTCCAGATTGTCTTTGAGCCAATACTGAAGTCTTGGACGGTTTCCAAACGGAATTCTCTATGGAAGATAACTTCAGAGTTTGAACGGCGGTTGAAGATGCTGCTAAAATGAAATTATTTCGGGCGGTTATGGAGTTAGATAAAGGTTACGAACACAGGTCTTTCAATAACTATTCATGATGACTAATTCATGATTTCTAATAAACACAGTCTCTTTTTATTTCAATTAAGGTTATGCAGTCAAAACCTAAACGGACATTTTTTCAGTAGCTATCAATTTTCACAAAAAGTATTAATTTAAATTACTTTCAAAAATGTTTGAGCAAGTATCCTCCAAAGCCAAACCAATTACGTAGTTAAACTACAATTTTACCTCATAATTTTCAGTCACTTTCTGTGCGTTTTCATACAAACGCAATAAAGATGGCGAAATGCTTGGGCAGCCTACTCATATAACCTCAGCCACATTAGTGGTGGAAGGAAATACCAATCTCCCGCAATTGCTAATTACGGATAACTCTGTCAACTCATAATTGAAAGTTACAGAAATCAGTTGGCTACTTATCACAAATGTCAACGTTTGAATGTAATTTTTTAGAGTACATTGTACTTACACAATAGCGAATAGATTCACTGACAAATGTTACTTGTACTATCTTAGAGTTGTTTTGTTATGCTTTAAGGAAGTTATTCAACATTTTAATAAAATTGTTAACATTGAAAGTTATTGAATGAAACTTATTTTGTTTGTATTGACAAAATACGTCGACTACACAATTATTAAATTTATACCTAACGGTACTTAGGTAGATGGGGATGCGTTTTCTTTTATATATGTTTCAAAGATATAAAAATACCAAGATATAGACCTTAAACATATCGATTAATTATGTTCTATGCAATGTTTTGATACGATGCGTAATTTAGCGGTAAAATCCTAAGGTAGAATTTAAGTGGTCGTTCAAATTTTTTCAGTATCTGATTCATTTTATAAGAGAATGTGTAGAAAAATTTTTAAGAAAAATGAACTTTGCATAACTTTTCTTTATAAAGTTTGCAATGTAAACGAAATAGGTGTAAGAATTGTTTCACTTCTTTTAATCTTCATTTTGTAGGTTGGAAGGTCGTTTGTTGTTTCACACCAGATATTTACAATATTAATTAATTAGTTTACACGGACGTTGCTAGGTTTAATTATTGTGGCGATCGAGTATTAACTAATTATATTTGTGGGGATCCAAATTTTATCTATTTGAATGCTGGGATATGCCTATTTCTAACTTGAATTAATATAAGACTTTTCCATTGAGAATGTGCAATATGGCACAAAATATGGCCGGGCAGGCGTGCGTGGGTGCATGCGTGTGTGCGTACGTACTTGAAATCTCTTATTTGTGTTTAGATTCATTCCTGTTGGGATAATTCCAGCGCAGAGAGGGATGGGGTTTATTATGAGCTGTTTTTGGTTTTTCAGCTGCATATTTTAAATATATAAAAATATCGACACATAGATCTATCTTACAATCAACTTTATAGGAAAATGTGTAAAGACATCTTTTAAAGATAATTTAGCTTTACATAACTTTTTTTAAAAGTTTCTTAATATGAACCCAAATAAGCCTTAAACATTAATTAGATAGGTTTGAAAATTCTTAAACTGTATTTTCGATATTTTTATTGAAGCGGGCGGCTTATGATGTTGCTAAGATTAAATTAAAATAAATCACAGCTACCTATGGATAAAAGGATTTAAATGTAAAGAAAGCGGCAGGGTTTCCAAAAGAGCTACAATATGTAGCACGCCTGTGTATTTTATCTCCAACGTTATGTTGCCAATTTCGGCCAGGACCGGACTTAAGGCAAGTCTATTAAATCGGTGCGTTTAAGCAAAACGAACTGCGCTATTTACAAAACCGACTAGTATTTTTTTAAGGACATTAATGGGAAAACAAGGCCTGAAAGCATCAATTTTGTAAAACCAAAACCTGAAAAATGGCGATTTTTTTGTGGGACGGTGCTTGTCGCCATTATGTAATAAACCCTCGAGTGGTCGCGTGGATGACCATTGTCATCCATCCCATTTTTAAGCGTTGCCAACATCAGTACCTTGCTAGAGTGTTCTAACCTTCAATAAGTACACATGTTTGAATACATTGCTTGCTGATTTTTGTAATAAATCTGGGTTAATTGAAACTGGATGACAATCGTCATCCACGAGATCCCTTGCGTTTCATTTTTAGAAGACGTAAATTTTAGTTATTCGTCGTAGTTACTGATTAAAAAGCGAAACTTTTCAATTTGTGATTATGTCGTGTTCTAAGAGACCGAGGGTCAGTGACCTCAATCCTGCAAGCGATGCCCAATTATTTCAGTGGATGGATGAAGCGAGTGATTTTGAACTTTTTTACTCTGCCGAGGACGATGATGGTGAACTAGATAACGTTAAATTTAGTGATCATGATCCTGATACAGATCAAAAAGTTGACAGTGTGGATGATTTTGAAGGTGAAGAAGACGCAGTAGTAGAACAATCCTTGCAACAAGAATCAACGGATGCTAAAAATCACTATTTAGGCAAAGATAAGAAAACGAAGTGGAAACCCCAAATTCCTCCTAGCAACGTTCGCACTCGTTCTCACAACATTATAATACACCTACCTGGCCCTAAATGTGCTGCAAGATAACAGGTCAGAGATTAGTTTATAATTATGTTTAGATAGTACTATTACCAAAATCATCACAGCAAACACAAATATTTATATATTAAAGGTTAGAGAAAATTATGCAAGAAACAGAGATGCAAGGCTTGCTGATGAAACTGAAATAAGAGCACTTCTCGGCCTTTTATACTGCACTGTAACCATGAGATGCAGCAGACAAAATATTCTCTAGTTATGGGATAATTCTGAGGGAGCTGGAATTGAAGCGTGCTATCTGACCATGAGTGCACAAAGATTTAGATTTCTGATGCGTTGTATTAGGATGGATAATGTCTACGACATATACGTGGTAATGAAGTAATTGAACGTTTTGGAGATACTTAAACCCAGAAAAATGTGACACTGAAACTCTTGCTCAAAATATTCTAAATCTTCTGGACATATTAATTGGAAATTCTCCACAAAAGCTCATTTCACAGTGTTATGATAGAGCAGCGGTTATGAGCGGACAACATGCAGGTATCCGAGCAAAAATCAGACAGAAATATCCATCTGCTTATTTCATACACTGTTACGTTCATCAATTAAATTTAATTGTGTCTAAATATACTAACTCCATCTCTCAAGTTCGTACATTTTCTGGAAACCTGCAAAATATACCCGGATTTTTCAGCAATTCCCCACAACGCATGGCGCTACAATTCGTCGGAATTTTAATATACGTACGATAAACGTTGTTTTGAAAACATGGAATCTCATTGAATTTATGAAAAACATAATGAAAAACTGTACATAAGGAACTGTTTGCCTCACGTGGATATTTTATTACATCAATCACAAAAACGAAACACCGATCCAATGCAAGTGAAACATGCTATTGATAATTTGGGCAGAGTATCGCCATCATTCGCAATAGAATTGGAGAAATTGTTGATGAAGCTTCAAGTCTGTGTTTAGATGAACCACAAAATAAACGAAAACGTCCTAATAACAGCAAATCATGCGTCTTCGCTTTAGAAGTGTGTGATACCATTACCAACTGTTTTAAAGATCGGTTTAGTTTCAAAGATCATTTACTAACTGTATCTTTTTTCCTTTCTGAGAACTTTGGAACATATAGCATCCTGATGATAAGTTAAATATCGTTTTTTCACCATATCCCATACTTGAGAAAGAAGGACTTCGAACAGAGTTATCGGGAAAAGACTGTAGCGAAATAAATGGTGCGTTACCTCTCTTGAAATTTTTGTTAAAAAACAATTTAAGTGAAACAATGCGAGAAACGAGGAAACTATTGGAAATTATTGTAATAACCCCTATGACAACAGCAGAGGCCGAGCGATTTTTCTCGACTTTGAAACAGATTAAGACATACCTCTGTAATACCAAATCCGATCGCCTAACAGCTCTCTCTATGATCTCGATTGAAAAGAAATTTACTTCCGAAATCGAAAACTTCGACGAGAAATCGGCAAATTTGCCAATAAAAAGAATCGGCGAATGGAATTGATGTATAAAAACTAGGTAAGTTTGTATTTATAGCTTACATAAGTAATTTCACATACACAACCTTTCGCAGATCGCAGAACACCCACTATTTTTCGCCACGAGCCGCTACTGATGACTATTAACTTCTATACAACATGAACGTTTAAATGTCTCTCTGACAGACTATTATTGTTGTTTTAACAATGTTGCCTACCTTGATTAGGAACGTATCTAATAGATGTTGCACAATTATCATTTCATTTTTACTTTATAGGTTGGAAGGCGTGCTTTGTTCCACACCAGATTGTTTTATTTGTAAAATTTTTAATGCCCATTTTCACAATAATAGTATATTACGAAATTTGTTTATAATCCCGCATTATAAACGAATTTGATATGTTACTTTGTCGTCGAACTAGCCACTTTGAGACATAATTTAAATAAAATAATAATTTCAGATCGTTACCAAAAAAAATATCATTTCACAAGGGTTCATGAACGATCTTATTATAGTTGCCATAGTTCTGCATTATAAGTGTCATTTATTTTTTGAACTAAGCAAATTTTGCAAAAATGGATTTAGACGTGGATGAAGAAATCCTTAAAAAAGCAGAAGAAGCTGATTTCAGTCTTATACCTAAAAAGTCCGAAATCGATAGATTTATTGAGTGGATGCGCAAGAATAATAATACGGAAACTGTTACAGTGAACGTTTTGCTTTTGTACTTCCTTGATCAGGTAAGTTCATTACATCATTTATTAAAGTTAATCATTCTTTGTATTTATTTTATTAGTCGAAAAACTACGAATCGTCTTCATTATAGTGTATGTACACTTTAAATTAAAATGTACGTCTCGAAAAGGATGTGGACATCAGCAAGTTTTCAAAACTTTCGGCATTCTTGAAAAACTGTTCTGTTGGGTACATACCAGAGAAGTCATTAGTGTTTTCAAAAGAGCACTTAACTAATTTTTTTCTTGAAGCAATCAACGACAAATACTTATGAAGGTACATTTTCACCTTTAAGATTATTCTTAATAAATATGATTACATTTTAGGTAGTTGCAATATTTGGTGTGTTTCGTGGTTGCAGACGCATAGAATTGTACAATCTGTGTGTTGGGGATATTAAAGAAGGTTCTCTCTTTGTGGTTTATATTAGAGATACCAAAACACATAGACACAGGGTTTTTACCATATTAAACGATGACAGTAGATTAAATTAAGAAGTGCATGAGTTTAAGACCGCAGCATGTAAAGATTGAAAAGTTTTTTTTACTCTACAATGGGTGTAAATGTACCTGTAATCCTATTGGCATTAACATAGTTGGTCATATTCCTCGACAGATTGCCAAGTATTTAAATATTCCCAATGCCGATCAATACACAGGACATTCATTTCGTAGAACTTCTGCCACGATCTTGGCAGACAGTGGAGCTGACATTAGAATTTTAAACGGCATGGGAATTGCAAAAAGCATGCTGTTGCTGAAGGGTACGTGGCAGACTCCATCGAAAGCAAGAAGAAAATTGTCAAAACCTTAGGGTCTAGTAGCGTACAACAAATGAGAAACCAAGAAATATCTATATCCACATCTTCAAGCAAATGCGTTCTTGAAACATCTGGGGGAATTTCAATTACCGGAAATTCCAATTGCACCATTAATATTAACATCAGTTACATGTCATATTCCAACTGTAGTATTAATATAAATAAATAATTTGTTCAATTTCTCCGTTTGTATTTCGTCGTCTAGACGACTTTATCACACAACATTACGTACAGCACGCATTTTGGGTTTTTGGTTTTTACAGAAACACCACATAGTTTGAATTAATATAATTATACCTTATAGTAATTGACACATGCTAATTTTTTTTGTCTACTTGTTTGTTTATTTAAACGTCTGCTTTTTCATAGAAATTAATGACAATAGTTAGTAACAAAATTACTATAATTTTAATGTCAATCAATAAGGCAACTAAAAAACAACCTTGAAATGCCATAATGGATTTAAATATCATTATTTAAAAAATTGGTATCCTACTTCTAAAGTTTTTTGCCGTTACAAGTAATTAATTGATTATAAAATAATACATTTAAAAATCAGATAAAAAACTGTAGTTGCTTAATATGCATATATCCCTATTATTGACTAAACAAATATCTAGCGTGGAATACCACACGATCTCCCAACCTACAAAATGGAAATTAAAAGAAATGAAATAAATTTAATAAATTTTTTTAGGATAATTATGAACATCTTTTATAATAAGTTCATTACGAAAATAGGCAACATTGTAAATGAAAAAACAATCATCTATGTCAAACAGACGTTTAAAACTTGATGACAGATAGAAGTTAATAGACATCTAGATGTTAACTTAAATTAAAAGAAATGAAATAATTTTAAGTTCAATTTGTTTAGGATAACTATGCAACCTCTTTTTTATACATTAATAATGAAACCAGGCAACATTATAAAAACGAAAACCGTAATCTATGTCAGAATGACGTTTAAAACTTCATGTCAAATAGAGATTGATAGACATAAACACATTTCAACTTAAAAAAAAATTCCAAAGCCGACCGCTTCTGTAAAAATATCAATAATACAGCTTCACCGTTTTCAATCAAGTTTATTTAATTTTTAGATTTATTTCCCTTTACATTAATAGTATATTGTATACCTAGTAGGACGTGAAACACGAAGTCCAAGAATGTGGCTTTTCCTACGTGGTATACATACTATTTTTCCGCAAATCGTTAAAAATTGTTACAAATACTATAAAATCTAAATTAAGTTTTTGTTATGAACGAATAAGTTCAAAGGTAAATATATAATTAAAAATTATTATTAATTTTATTAAATCCACAAATAGAAAGTTTACCTCGAGTAGGATTTAAACCTACGACCTGTACTTTGCTAGAGTACCGCGCAAACCAACTGCGCCATCAAGGTTAAAGCCCCAATCGATGTAAATCTTGTCTTTATGTATGTAAGTTTTTGTTATGAACGAATAACAAAAACTTATAATAATTTAACATTAGTCAAGTTGCTTTGGTATGTGTGAATCCTTGCGATATTGCAGGTTCACATCCCATTAATATAAGTAATTTGGTTGTAATGTCATTATATTTAGAATTTACATCAGTTCTACATACATAAAGACCAAATTTACATCGATTGGGGCTTGAACTTTTATGGCGCAGTTGGTTAGCGCGGTACTCTAGCAATATATAGGTCGTAGGTTCAAATCCTACTCGAGGTAAACTTTTTATTTATGTATTTAATCAAATTAATAATAATTTTTAATTACATATTTACCTTTGAACTTATTCGTTCATAACAAAAACTTATAATAATTTAACATTAGTCAATTGGCTTTGGTATGTGTGAATCCTTGCAATATTGCAGGCTCACATTCCATTAATATAAGTAATTTGATTATAATCTCATTATATTTAGAATTTACACAGTTCTACATACATAAAGACAAAATTTACATCGATTGGGGTTGAACCTTGATGGCGCAGTTGGTTATCGCGGTACTCTAGCAAAGTACAGGTCGTAGGTCCAAATCCTACTCGAGGTAAACTTTTTATTTATGTATTCAATAAAATTAAAAAAAAAAAAAGAATTAAGAATTTTTGACGCATTAAAATTTTATTTCTGGTATTTTCCAAAATATCGAATAAAAGTTGTGCTACGATGAGTGACGATGAATTGTCCATTCCGGGAACTCCTCCTGAATTAGTGGAGGCAGTAAATACTGCCACATCAGATTTATTACCAAAAAAAATCAAGAGAAAAATATGAATATGCATACAATCGTTTTATGGATTATCGTAAGAATAAAAATGTGAGTTCTTTCTCAGAAAATATTGTAATGACATACTTCTTGGAACTTTGTTCAAAGATGAAATCTTCACCTTTATGGGCCAATTACTCAATGTTGAAGTCAACCCTTGCAATTAAACATGATGTGGATATATCTAAATACGCAAAACTTCGTTCATTATTGAAACGGCAAGCTGACGGTTATAAACCAAAAAAATCAAAGATTTTAACAAAAGAGGAAACCAAAAAATTAATTCAGGAAGCTTGAGAAGGAAATTATTTAATGATTAAGGTAC
Source organism: Vesta saturnalis (assembly GCA_036346205.1). Taxonomy (NCBI): domain Eukaryota; kingdom Metazoa; phylum Arthropoda; class Insecta; order Coleoptera; family Lampyridae; genus Vesta; species Vesta saturnalis. Next base: position 785,171 of record JARFJB010001933.1, read on the forward strand.
TTACCTTATATATCTTGGATTTTTGTATTGATTACGTACTTATTTACTTTTTTAGGTTGCTTTAATATTTGGTACTTCTGGAGCCTGTAGAATGGATGAATTATTGAAAATAACCCTACAAGATGTAAAAGATCTGCAGTCTTTTAATTACCATACCAGACTCTAAAACCTACAAACCAAGATCATTTGTAGTTAAACAAATGTATTTAAGTGTATACCGCAAGTATGTTGCATTAAGACCAGAAAACATGAATAGCATTCAATTTTTCTTTAAATACCGCATTAGAAAAGGTTATAGACAGGTAGTAGGAATACAACAATTTAGAAAAATGCCCTAAATAGTTGCTACTTATTTGAGTTTGCCAAATTCGACAGAATATTCAGGCCACTGCTTTCGTCGGTTTTTGCGACAATGTTGGTTGACTCTGGTGGAGACATTACTAGCTTAAAGAGGCTAGGTGGATGGAAATCATCAAACGTCGCTGAAGGATATATAGAAAAGTCTACGCAGAAAATATTCAACAAAGTAACCCCATAACTTCTAGTGCTTATCTAGCGCTTAGTAACTCTGTTAACTGTTGTCAAACGAACAAAACTTGCAATCAGGATAATATACAGGGTGAGTCAGTTTTTTGTAGAAAAACTTTAACAGGAGATAGAACACATGTTTCTAAAAAGAAAAGTTCCTGTAAACATATGTCGTAGAAGGCTTCGTTTCCGAGATACAGGGTGTTGAATATAATTTTTTTTTCTCAAATTTTCATTATAACTCATAAACGAATGCTTAGATTTTTTTCATGTTGGGGGGATAATGTCTATTAATTAAGGGGCACAAAACAAGCGATAAGAATGTTCACAAACTTGCACAGTGGCGGAGTGGAGGGGGTACTCAACCACTTTCATAAACAGAACTTCTACGCCAATGACTATTTTTTAAAAAAACTGTTATTTTCATTATCTACATACAGTTTAACAAAAATAATGTACCTTCTTCTGTTTCGAAATTCCTGTGCGTTTCCGAGTTATTTTGATTTTTAGTGTTTGATGTGGTACTAAGTTAAGTAATGTGCTTTATGTGAATATAAAGTTTTTAATAAAAAAGATATTATAAAACACTTAGAGCCATTTTAGTACCTAACGATCGTTTCTTTAAAATTTCAAATACATTTTCATTTATAAATAGGTAGGTTATCGGTTTTTTTTAGTATCCATTGTTATTATCCTCGTATAAAAAGAAATGCATAATTATTATTGTTATGCGGTCAATACTTTCTGTATAATTACGTATGTATCAATTTCGCCATAAACATGTATGTAGTTTTTAAGTGAGATTCTAATAAGTTATAGACCGCTGCTCACTTGCTCCATTAAAGAGCCGCCACTGTATCAAGCCATACTCAAATACAAGACTTCTGTAAATTGAAATCTGTTTAGTACACTAATTTTAACAATCCTTATTTATTATTGTCACAATACTTAATTAATAATTGTGAAATTAATAAGAATTCTTAGCAATAACGATTTATAAATAAATAACAATAACACTAGTATAATAAAATTAGACACTTTGTTCAAAGTGTAAACCGTTCTTTTCAATACACATTTCACAGCGACGTACAATAGAACGTCTTAAGTTAATTAAATGATGCACCCTTATTTCATTGCAAGCATCTCTGATGCGATTGTGAAGTTCTTCAAGTGTATTAACCGGAGTGGTATACACTTTTTCCTTCATGAATCCCCACACAAAAAAGTCAAGTGGCGTTAAATCGGGGGATCTAGGAGGCCACACCACTGGACTTCCACGACCTATCCACCTCCCCGGGTAGTTATTGTTTAGCCAATTTCTTACATTTCTGTCATAATGGGCCGGACATCCATCAAGCTGAAACCAAGAATGTCCTCTTAAATTCAAAGGAATGTCTTCCCACATATTAATATGTTCTTCTTCTAAAAATTGTAGGAAATTTTCTGAATTTACACGTTGTGGCAAGAAATAAGGTCCAAACACGTGGTTGCCGTAAATTACAATCCAGACATTTGTACTAAATTCATGTTGAAAACTTCTTGGTCGAATGGCATGTGGGTTTTCATGTGCCCATATATGCAGATTGTGAAAGTTTACGATACCACGACGATTAAAACAGGATTCATCAGTCCACAGTATGTTGTATAAGAAATATCTATTATTTTGAATGGAGTTAAGAACCCACCTACAATAATTAAGTCTTCGTTCGGCGTCACCTGGACATAAACCATGAACAGGTTGAAAATGATATGGGCGTTTGTGATCCCGTTTTAAAACCCGGGAAACTTTACTTTGGGAAATACCAAGAGCAACAGCAGTACGTCGAGCACTTGTCGTCGGGTTCCTATTAAATTCACGCAATATACCCTCTCCAATTCTATCTCGTCCACGGTTGTTCTGTCGGCCCCCATGTACATTTTTCAAACCCTCACAAAAACGGAATGATGAGGTTGTCGTCTTCTCCGATACTCCCTAGCTGCGTACCTTGAATTCCCATTTGCGAACCCATAAATAAAGTGAATGTCGGCTTGTTCACTATTTGTAAATGTAAACGGCATGTTACACTAATTAAAAGCTGGCAAATCAAATGAAATAACTTTTTGAACTTAAAAAAAATAATTAATAACAGTGAAATTATTCAAGATGAAGCAAGTGTTTGTAAAAAGTCAAACTGTCGTTTCAAAATACAAAATATAATACTTACTTGTTTTCCAAGGAGTATCATATTTTGTTGCAATGAAATAAGGGTGCATCATTTAGTTAACTTAAGACGTTCTATTGTACGTCGCTGTGAAATGTGTATTGAAAAGAACGGTTTACATTTTGAACAAAGTGTCTAATTTTATTATACTAGTGTTATTGTTATTTATTTATAAATCGTTATTGCTAAGAATTCTTATTAATTTCACAATTATTAATTAAGTATTGTGACAATAATAAATAAGGATTGTTAAAATTAGTGTACTAAACAGATTTCAATTTACAGAAGTCTTGTATTTGAGTATGGCTTGATACAGTGGCGGCTCTTTAATGGAGCAAGTGAGCAGCGGTCTATAACTTATTAGAATCTCACTTAAAAACTACATACATGTTTATGGCGAAATTGATACATACATAATTATACAGAAAGTATTGGACCGCATAACAATAATAATTATGCATTTCTTTTTATACGAAGATAATAACAATGGATACTAAAAAAAACCAATAACCTACCTATTTATAAATGAAAATGTATTTGAAATTTTAAAGAAACGATCGTTAGGTACTAAAATGGCTCTAAACGTTTTATAATATCTTTTTTATTAAAAACTTTATTTTCAATTATTCACATAAAGCACATTACTTAACTTAGTACCACATCAAACACTAAAAATCAAAATAACTCGGAAACGCACAGGAATTTCGAAACAGAAGAAGGTACATTATTTTTGTTAAACTGTATTTAGATAATGGAAATAACAGTTTTTTAAAAATAGTCATTGGCGTAGAAGTTCTGTTTATGAAAGGGTTGAGCACCCTCCACTCCGCCACTGTGCAAGTTTGTGAACATTCTTATCGCTTATTTTATGCCCCTTAATTAATAGACATTATCCCCCCAACATGAAAAAATCTAAGCATTCGTTTAACAGTTATAGTGAAAATTTGAGAAAAATATTATATTCAACACCCTGTATCTCGGAAATGAAGCCTTCTACGACATATGTTTACAGGAACTTTTCTTTTTAGAAACATGTGTTCTATCTCCTGCTAAAGTTTGTCTACAAAAAACTGACTCACCCTGTATATGCAACAAAGTAACTCTTCTAGTTCGCGTGAACCTTTCATGTTCTCTAATTGTAGTAATTGTCAAATAACTGTAAATATAACAAACAACTAATTTTCAGAATGTATTTCATAATGTGTTAAGAATGTTAAAAATAAAACTTACTAAAAAACCTGTTCTCGATGATTTTTGTGGTGCATAAATAACAGTAAGTAAAAACTACGTCTACACTTTTTCTTAAAAAATTAATTCTTATTCCGATAATGAAGAAAATTTAACTAACACGTAAATTCTACCTTAAGAATTTTTGCCGCTAAATTACGGGTCATATCAAAAAATTGCACAGAACATAATTAATCGATATGTTTATGGTCTATATCCAGGTATTTTTTTATATCTTTGAAATATGCAGCTGTTTTAGAAATATTTGATAAAAACCAAAAACTGTCCCTAATAATACCCCCTCTACGCCACTGGATTTCTCCCAAAATTTAATCAGCCCTGACCAAATGAAAACGAGCTTAGGTACAAAATTCAAAGTACGTAGGTGTTTTCGTTCTGGAGTTATCGTGGATACTAACATATATACGCATAGACAACCACACAGACATCCAGACATGATGGCCATCTTGGCGAAACTTGGTCAAAAGTTGTAAAATGAGCTAATAAGTCGATTGCGTAACCTTCTATACCTACATATGTATGTTGGGAAGTAAACAGGGGTATTTTATTAGAATAGCTTTAGATGTTGAAAATGTGCCTATAGTTCAGTCAAGTTTCATTAACAATATCAAAATGCTGAGACACATATGTGCAATTAGTTTGATAGTAACAAAGTAGGATTGAAGAGTAGAGTAAAACCTTAAATCAGTTTTTAGCCTAAATCTATTAAGAGCAACATACATCTAAATGCGCGTAATGTAATATACAGCAATTAACCAAATCACAAACCTAATTGGGTATAACATTTATCTAAATGTGTACGATAATGAACATCTCGTGTAACTAAAGCATTAAAATATAATAAACTCAAGTAATGATATCCTTATTTCCATAATTTTCACACAATTACTAAATATTTCTAATATCAAACGATATTGCGAAATGGACTTAATTAATGAACATGTAAGGAAAAGGTGACACTTCCGTCAACCCGAACTCTAACCAATTTAGGTTAATAATGGACACGGAAGAAAATAAGCTATGTACGAAGTGTTTCGTAAAATGTAGCAGGATAATTATTAAGAAATTATTCATGTATTGACAGTAACGATAAGTCCTTGAAACTTGTGATAACTTGAGATGCACGCAAGAAACGTAACTAAACACGCACATACAATCATTGCAGATGGTTATCATGCAACGTGAGATACTCTTTGAATTTGAACTGAAAGGATTTGCAAGATAACGATATATAGTATTTAGGTATAAGTTAACCACTTTTGCAACCTGGCATGAATAACATTTTTGTAAAAGTTCAAGGCAGTGAGCAGGAATACAGAGGTAAGAAGGTAAATGAGAACGTATAACTTTATGGTGCAAGCACGCACAATGTAGAGGAAGAGGCACAAATACAGTAAATACATTTTGCCAATTGCTCGCCATCCTAGGAAATCTGCCCAAACAAAAAAATCATTCAGCACCGCTTCCTCCCGTTTCGTCTGAAAAGGAATCAGCCACGATAAAACTGTTTTCACTCCTCGAGTTTGAACTAGAGGAAGACGGGCGTTTTTCTCTTTTGTTGTACTCCTAACTTGGAAGGTTGGTCGTGTTTTAATACTGAAGTGGGTTTCTTTACCATTTTCTATAACTGCTATTCTTTTGATTCTAACTTTTTCTTAGGTATTTTTTTACCCTGCTTTTTTCTAAACCATTGCACGATGTTTCCATAGCGGCAGCTCTATTGTAGGGCTTCGCAATAAATGTTAGCAATCACGTGTGGAGATACAGTACTTAATAGGATCTTTTTAAACAAATGTTCTATCTCCTGGGCATAATATGTTTTAAAGGCGACATAAACGATACACCTAACGGCTAAATTTTGTTGGTGGAATGAGGCGGAAGGCAAATTATCGTAACATGATTTTCTTTCGACAAGTATATAAGTGCAATGTTTCTTGTGTCCATCTAACACAAGTAGAACTTGATCTGCAGCTGTAGGTTTTGTAAACCGAATGAAATCAATTAACCATCATTCATGCACTAAGCATTAGCTCGGCCTTCATATACTCAGTATCACGGAAATTGTAACACCAAGAAGCGGTCGGAATTTTTGCCCAAACTTGACAGAACCGTTTAACTACTAAAAGGTAGCTATTGATTAAAATTTCATTCATGTGGATCAAGTGGTAATGGCTTATCAGACAGTTCGTTCAGTTTTTTTGAATAATTTTATTGTACAAGATTGTGTTCAGTTCTTTATTGTTTTCGCTTGTGATTTTTTGCTTTGAGGGTGTGATCATGCCTAGTGTGCGCCAACGTGGAAGTTACCACCAATTAAGCGAATTCGACAGAGGTCGTATTGTTGGTTTGCGCAAATCGCCTTAACCGGAACCAAACCACCATCATGCGCTGCTATCAGGCATGGACTAGGGAGAGTCAGGAACGCTGCAGAAGAGGAACCGGGGGCCAAAGAAGAACAAATGAGGTGCAGGACCGCCATCTTCAATTTATGGCAACAAGAGACCGATTTTCAAGTACCAGATCAACTGATAATGGTTAGCCTGTAACCCTTCCAACGGTTTACCGCAGAATCAGAGCTTTCGGCTTACAATCCTATCGGCCACATCTTGTATTACCACTAACTTCTCAACATCGACGGCAATGGTTGGATTGGTATATGTTGCGACTGTACTGGAATCAAGGGTGGCATATAGTGGTGTTCACTGATAAATCCCAATTCTGTTTGGGGATGCATGATGGCCGTTTGAGAGCCAGAAGAAGACGCGAGGAACGTCGAGATGTTGCATTTTTTGTTGCGAAGATTGTATACCGAACTGTAGTGATTGTCGTATGGGGTGCTATAACTTATGGGAGTAGGTCTCGTTTGGTATTACCTATTTCTGCAGAGGTTAACGAGGAAACCAGTTTTTTTCATTTCAGTCATAAAACCTTACTTTGCTTACGTTGAATAATAGTAATGCCCGTTTCGTCGACATTAAGGACCCTCTGGAAAGGATCTTGAAGCTTATTAAATTCTGACTCATAGAAATCAAGAAACGATGAGACCTTTTCAGGAGTGAAGAATTTGATACGAACCGCAGACATGCCCTGGCGTGTTCTCATCGAGAGTTGTGGGGGTCTCCTTAAAAATAACCTTAACCATTTTTTTCCAGCTGTTTTACTAACTCCATTAATACTAATCTCAAATAGGATTTTTGCAGTTTTTCGATCCACTCTACGTCAGTATCGTAGAAAAATGGACCATGTAGCACATCACAGAGTACTATAGAGTCATACAAACATTTTTTCGCATAGACGTTAAATAGACATTTATTAGCGTAGATAAGCTGCAAGGCATTGTACCCACGCTGTTACAGTACATTTGTGTGAGCCGAAAGGATAAGACTCTTATCTAGAACACTAAGAACATCAAGATTTGTAGCTTAGCAAAAAAAATGCATTCACCTGCGATATACAGTTGTAAGTCACCTAGTGTATGACAACGTCTGAGGCGTAAATCATGGCTTTATACTTTTGTGGATTTAAATGCCAAGAATGGTGTTTGGAAATTTGAAAGATATGTTGTAAATCCGTATTTGTAATGGCATTAGAACGCTCTGTATCAAATACCAAATCGTTGGTAAACATCGAACAACTGACAGCTCGCATAATCAAAGACGCGATAGAAATAGAAAATAATATCAACAGTATGAACGTAAGACACCACACACTCAGACTAACAACAGCGTGGAAGACAGTACCAGTAGCAAAGCTTGAAGTGGATGAAAAATAAAACTAAAATTTGGAAAACGGCAGTTAAGCAGCGATATATTTCAAGCCATAACAACTCTGTACAAGCTAATTCTGCGTGTTTCCCGTAACGCAATGATATTTGACATCGTTGACATCAGTTGCATTGGACAGGTTCTGCTCAATTGACAAAATTGCCAAATTGTTTAATTGAATCATGCAGTTCATAGACCTTAGATAGTTCATACTTAGTTTAAGCTTGGAAAAGGTGCGCTTACAACTACAACGCTAACGCCAATTGCTAAAAAGGTAAGTAATATGATAACAACACTGGGAACTGAAAGCACAAGATTAAACGTCCGTATTAATTCGAAAAGTTCCATCGGTCCCTTTGCCGTAATATGCATTTGTTTAGCAGCGGCAACGAAGTTCTGCAATCGCGGTCTGACGCTCAAACTCTAACTTATCAATGTCATCAGAGGCAATAGGTAGGCCAGATCTGAATTCCAGATGTAGCAGTTTCGCCGGCGTTAGAAATTCAAGCTTTTCATGTAACTAATGTTGTTGCTGAAATATTATGGTAGTTTCCTCCGTAATTTTATCAACTAAACTAAACATTTCTTGCCTCAATTCACGTTTATAAGACAAAGCAGGATCTTCCTATTCATCACTGGACACCATTTTGTTTCCTTCTGTTTCGGCGAGTCGTTATTTCGATGCCAAGCTCTTCTCACGTGTTCTTTGCTAAACGCAAAACATCATTGACAACCTCATTACGATTTTTGTAGCATAAACGGTGTAGAGAGCACAAATTTACTGCACATTGGTAGAAATTTAAGCCCTCGCCTGTAAATACAACTGCGTGTCGATGATTTCCGCGAACACTGTACTCCATAATCCAGAGATATGAAAGAAAGATAAACGATTGCATCGCTGAAAGTAAAAACCCCGCATTCTGATATGGGGAACTTATCCGTGCACTTTCGTCTATTGATCCTACAAGAGTACCCCACACCTCCGTTCCGAAAAATGTGACGGAATCTATAGCATTTACGCCACCCAAGATCATTGAATGATTAGTGCAGAAAACGTACTAAGCTTGTAGATTCACAGACATGATTCACGCTTGCTCTCTGATGTGAATCACAGACATCGCTGCAGAATGTGATATGCGTGGCCGCGGCAGTCCTGAATATGAAGACCGTCTTTGTCGATCTTCGAAAGAATCATATACACCATGTCCTAAGAATTTTTGGCTTTAAATAAAATCAACGAACAGTTTAACCCCCATCAAGCTTCAAAACCGCAGAACTTGACTTGATTGGTTCCTGTGGGAACTATTCAGGGTACTGTTAAATATAATGAAGCAATATCTTGCTTCTTTCACTTGCTTCAGAATCTTTGCGTATACATGATCTCTCGCAAACGTTGATAGACTCATTTTGGATTTCGAGTGATAAGTAGGAGGCCAAAAGGTTTTTTTGTAATTTGGCCATCGTGAGGAGTTTACACAGCACCGCAATCGTATTTCGCACGTAGATGAATGAGTTTTTACAAATTAACCTATTACCGCCGCCGTTAATGTAATCAACATTCTCTCGATGATCTCAGTGCAAAATTTTGGTTAGCTAAAAACCGAATTGCATCTAGTATTTTTCTTGGAACGTCTCGCCACTTTTCTTCACTTTTTTTGCGCTTCATTGTCAATAGTTGTTTGTAATTGTGTTATCAACAACAAAAATTAAGACTCGTTTATAAATAATTTTTGTATAACTTAATTATATTTATATTTATTGTCGAGCTATCAATTCTAGTGTTTATAGTGCAAAGTGCCGTATTTCGGGTGGAAGTGCGGTTACGGAGTTAGACAAATTTTACAGATTTCCTTTTTTACGAAAAAGGGATCTTCAACAACGACTGATTATCACCAATGAATGATTTCTAATAAATACAATCAATTATTTCAATTACATTTATACGGTCAAAATCTAACCATACAATTTTGCAGTAGCTATCAGTTTTCACTAAAAGTATTAGTTTAATTCAGTTAAAGTATTAGTTTAAGTTACTTGCTTTTTGAGCAAACCAAAGCGACATTAATTAAGTAATTAAAACCACCTCATAATTTACACAGTCAAGTGCTGTACATTTTCACACAAACGCCATAAAGATCGCGGAATACTTGGACAGCCTATCCATATAACCTCGGCCACAGTAGTGGTGGAACATATTGGAAATTCCAATTTTTCCTTAATTATTAATTACGGATAATTCTAACAAATCGTAATTCAAAATTGTAGAAATTAATTGCCTACTTTTCACATATGTCAACATTTCAACGTAATTTTTAAAGTACTTTGTGTACTGATAGATTCACAGACAAATTTTACTTATACTATTTTAGACTTGTTGTGTTATACTTTATGGAAATTATTCAAATGTTAATTAAATTGTTAATATTGAAAGTTATTGAATGAAACTAATTTTGTTTGTAGCTTTTGAACTGGTTTTATACGATTGCAACCTAGTATGAATACGATTTTTTTTTAAAATTCAAGGTTGTGCGCAGAAATAGTGAGTGTTGGTGAGTGTATGGCGGAGACTTAAATAATGTATGTCAGTACAAAAAGTGATTTTATGATAGAGTTAAGAAGGTAAATGGGAATGTATGAGTTTACAGTATAAGCACGCACTACGTAACTGCCTTCTTTCACCCATATTCAGCAACCTATATCCACTAGCTTATACGGAATTCTAGATCGGCCTTGAATGTCGTATATTAATCTCAGATAGGACTTTTGCATTTGTTCCATCCATTGTATATCAGAACAGGAGAGATATGGACCATATAGCACATTGCAGAAGTTACATTGAGAAAGGACTATACAGTCACATAAACATGCATGGACGTGAACTAGGTCTGGTTCGTTTGCAATATCAGTCCACTCTTCATGTGGCCCCAGAGATAGAAGTCCAGTGGCGTCAGGTCAGGAGAATGTGGTAGCCATTGGACTGGTCTACCTCTACCAATCCACATGAAAACACTGAAATGTATCACCTTATTAATTGTCAATTCGTTTCCAAAAAATGGGTTAAAACTAAATTTTCTGTGACGGCGCTCCATCGTGCTGGAAACAAAAGCGGCACCGTGACGGATCAATAATTTGGGATGTTCTTCAACCCAATCGTACTGGTATCTAAGGTTCACGAAGCCATCTCTGTGGAATGTACCTTCATCCGTCCACATGGTTCTTTGTTGAAAACCAAACGTGATTGGGTGCGCTTCATCCCCAGCATACGGTACTTCAGTCTTTCGTAAAAGATAAAGATACAACAATCGCTCTTTTAAAATATTCCAAACGGCTGTTTTATTACAGTTTTTTGCATTGGCAATAGTGCGAGTACTCGTATTCGAGTTATCTTCAATCTTGTGCAGTACGGCTTCGGTGAAAGCTAAGGGTAAGACGTTGATGGACTCAGCTGAAAAACCCTCTACTAGAGTCCCTTCGTTGTGGATATATAATAAAGCAAAAATGTAAAGTAGCATAACTCTGAGTAAAACAAACAGAATTGGGAAATGTGAAGTCTAGCATATGAAAATGTAAACTTTTACCATTATTACACATTATAAGAGTATTTAGCTTTCGGGTTTAAATGGTATATTTCTTTATTTATATTTTACATAAATTTAAATGTTTCAATAACAATTACAGTTATCGTCCTTAGTAAAAGTAAAATCTTTAAGAAATTACTTGGAATGTTATAACAAATTTATGAAATATGTAAAATATGAAAACGCTTTTTCATAGTTTCCATATTTCACATCTCAAGTAATTCCTTAAAATTTTATCACTTACTGAGCACGATAACTGTAATTGTTATCGAAGCATTTAAATTTATATAAAATATGTATAATTAAAAAAATACACCATTTAAACCCAAAAGCTAAGTATTTTTATAATGAAGTCTAGCAGTATAGCAGTAGCATAGACTACCCTACCTACCTAATTGCATACAATCTAGCAGCTTGTCGACAATTTCCATCTGACAATCTATCAACAAAATGTATGTCTACGTAATCTTCTTTAGAAAAATTCATATCAACGTAATTTTCTGATTAAATCAATATTAAACACCTGCAGAGCTGGAGAAATTATGGTTACTGTCACTTGAAACACATAATTCAACAAACGAACTAGGAAGATCATTCCAGAGTTTAGAGCACGTTTAGAAGAATGTGGATTGAGTCCGTTTGGTACCACAAGTTGAGATTTGTACTGCATACTGGTAATGTGAATGAACGAATCGAGTATTCCTAACAAAGGTGGCCCGAGATGGTATCTAAGAATAAGAACAAGGAAAGAACTAAAACGAATCTATCCTTTTTGGCGCATACAAGGCAACACTGAGTTTTACTAGCACTAAATTTAACTTGAGTATTAGGTCCTTATTTACACGTACGTTGAATGCTTTTGTTGATTGAAATTTCCATTTCAGCTATAATGCCTTGATTTGAGATAGAAAGTAAATTACCATTACGAGTAGATTGAGATGAACTACAATGAAAAGTGCTGTCGTCAAGCAACGTATCGCAGTGGTCGTTGATGAAATAAGATCAATTATGTATAGCAGAAAAATTGTAAGCGCTATAACTGATCCTTGTGGCACGCCCCCGTTACTGCGAGTATCTTTTGAAAAGAAGCAATCAACTACGACACTTATTCGTTTTTCATCAAGGAAACCAGTAACTCTGTTGATGAGCGTATCATTTAAGCCAACCGAGATGAGTAAACACTTATTCCGAACTAGCGACTGTAAATGTCTCGCCGGATTATTCTAATATATTGTTCAAAACTGGGGTCATCTGTTGAACGACTCTGTCTAAAACAATATTGGGGTCCCTGTGGAGTTTGTTAGTTTCAAGGAAAGACAGCAGTTGCATATTATTGGATTTTTCTAAAATTTTAAACAAAATGAAGGTGATGGTAATTGGTCGTTTGTTGGAGGGATCGGACTTTATCGTCTTTTTACCTTCTAACTTAGATACATATGTAGGTATAGAAGTTTATGCAATCGACTTTTTTTCACTATCGCCAAACCAACTTATTAGCTCATTTACAACGTTTGACAAAATTTCGCTAAGATCCGTGCGCGTGCGCGCGCGCTTGTGTACGTGTGTGTATGTGTGTTTAGATGTGTGGATGCATAAATGAAAACACGTACGTACTTAGAATTTCGTATTTAAACTTGTTTTGGATCTGATTAGATTTTGGGAGGAATTCAGTGACGGAGAGGCGAAAAGGGGGGTTTATTTAGTGCAGTTTTTTGTTTTTATCAAATATTTCTGAAACAGCTGTATATTTCAAGGGTATAATTATATTAATATATATAGACATTAAAAATGTAGATTAATTATGTTGTATGCAATTTTTGGATACGATATACGTAATTTAAAAAAAAAATCCTAAGCTAGAATTTAAGTGTTAGTTCAAATTTTTCATTATTTGAACAACGATTCGTTATATAAGAAAAAGTGTAGTTTTATTTTTTAAAGAATATTTCAATTTAAATAAATTCTCTTTATAATGTAAAGCGAAATAAATGTAAAAATTAAATTAATCTGATTGAAAATGCTGAAGCTGTATTATCGATATTTTTATAGTATCGGGCGGCTTTGGAATATTGTTTACAAAATTCCAAAATTCCTAAGGTAGAATTTAAGTGTTCAAGTTATTTCAGTATCTGAATAACGATTAATATCATAAGAACATAATATGTGATGTATTTTTTAAGGAAAATTTAATTTTACATAACTTTTCTTTGTAAATTTTCTTAATATAAAACGAAATACGCCTAAAAATTAAATAAATATGATTGAAAATGTTCAACTGTATTGTCGATATTTTTATAGAAGCGGACGGCGTTGGAATTTTTTTTAGTTAGCATTTAGATTTCTGTTAATTTCTATCTGACATGAATCTTATACGTCTATCTGACGGAGATTATTGTTCCCTATTTTCGTAACGAAATATTACAAGTATTACAAAAGAGGTTGCATAATTATAAAAAAAAATTGTTATTAAAATTATTTCATTTCTTTTAATTACCACTTCGTAAGTTGGATAGTCGTGTGTTGTTCCACACCAGATATTTTGGGTAGAGGTTAAACATTTCCATGATGAAGGCAATTCCCGAGAAGACAAAGTTTGAATAGAGCTTAGATAGGACTAGTACTAATTCGGCGGAACATTTATTTAAGACAATAGCTGGGATACCGTCTGGGCCAGTCGCCTTATTAAGATTAAGGCTAGTGATGATCGATTCTAGGAGCTTGTACTGAAAGTGAACAGGTTTCATATCGTATGAAGAGTAGCTAGCTAGAGCACATCTTTTTCAAAATCATTAATACAGAATTTTAATGCAAATACACAAAGGATTGGCTTTGTCTACAGAATCAGCAACAACAAATCTGTCAATGTATGTCATGGGGGAAATTAAGATGTACCAACGTTTTTATTGATGACCTTGGCAAAATGCCAATGTTTCCGACCACACAAGGGAGTGTGTGTTGGCTTTAGTGATAACACTTTTGCAGGTATTTCTTTCACAAACGTAGTCTGCTTGACACTCGTCCCTTTTGTTACATTTCCATTTAGTATAATATTTATTTTTCAAAGATATTAGCCCAGTGCAGGTCTTATTGAACAAGAGTAGGGAACGAGAATGATCTATTTGATTTTATTTGAATGTATACATGCTCATGAAGATGATTTCAGATACTGAAGGGCAATATCCGAAGATGAGGACGACTTAAAACAATAATCACTCCACTTAACTGACTTAAAACATCAAAATGTTCTATCGGTGTTGCGAACAACAGAGGAATTAAGGACAGTAGAAGTTATTTATATTAGACAATAGTCAGATGGACCTAGTGGGGAAAGAAGTGGGTTTGTTGTAATACAGAGATCTAGAAGATGTGGAGTATGGTTAGGGTTATCATGGATTATTATAGGTGCAGAAATCGTTTGTGTGAGATCACATGAAATAGCAAATATCTCTGCCCTTTAAGCAGCAGCATTTGTAGTAGATGAAAATTGAAGTCAATTAGAGTTGTGAACATTAAAATCACGAAGAATTGAGATATCACAAAATGGAAACTTTTAAACTAAGGTAGTCGAAGAAGCCAGGAAAATGACTGTCATTAGGAGATCTATAAATGCAACAGTAGAATTTCACTAATTTATGACCACCATTTTTAAACCAAATCACGTCGAAATTATCTTTGACATAGGCACACACTCCTCCTCTGCATCGAAAGCCGCAGTGAAGATTGTGTTTTGGGGAAATTGCAATTCGGGTGAATAGAAGCTTTCAGATGAACTTATATTTCAGACAGAAGTAAAACGTCAAGTTGTAATTGTTCAAAATGTTGGTGAACAGTATTAACATTATACCTGATACCGTGGATGTTGCAATAGTGGATCAGAAAGTGAGTACTTTCTTCGATAACCGAGGTCACTTGGCCCCCCGCCCCCGCCCCCGGCCCCGGATGAGGATTTTACACCCCGTCGTTATTACCCGAGAAACCACAGTCATCTTTTTTTTAAGTTAGACTTTTAATTCGATAGGAAGACAGTGAGGGCGAGAGGAAAAATGGGATGAGAATAGATTAATGATAAAGAAAAAGGTGACCGGCAGTCCATACAGCAATCTTAAGGAGCCCATAGTAAGGATGAACGGTGCCTCCCTGCCTGGCATGGGGTACACTTGCCTCCCACATATTAGTTGATAGTATCAATTATTAAATGGGTGTTCATCCTAATTAAAATTATCTGATTCAGCCTACCTTTTATTTCAAAAGTTCATGGAGCTCTATTATACCTATTAAAAGGAATATTTATACTAGTCCGGTGGAAATAATAAATATTCTGTTACGTAATCCTAATGATCTAATTACACAGCTCACTTCTTGGTTTTAGCTACTACATTGTGCTGGGGCAAATTCCCCTGTCACAATAATTTTTCAGGTTTGATAAACCCGTATAAATTATTGGCCAATAATGTTATGAAGTTTTAACTCTCCTATTGTGTTAACATTTTGGTTTTTTACTTATTGTGTTCGGGTCATTTTGATCCGTAAGCCTATAGTTTTACTGTCGTTAAATCAATATAACGGTAAATAACAATAAGAAATAAGATGTAGTATTTATTATTTATTGCATTTTATTACGTTATTTTATTTTTATTACATATTATTATAAATCTTATGTAAAGAACTCCTGAAAAACGTAGTAGTTAGGTATATACATTTATGTGTTACAGTCTTGACAGTGGTAGGGGAGACCGGGTACAAAAGTAACACATTGTACTTTTATACTGATTTCTTGTTACTATCATATTTTTGATGAAATGAATATAGCCCTATATAAATTTCGTATATGCTCTACAAGCTTGTACCTAAATTTACCTCATTATTCGCTGTTCTTATGAATTACTGTGACTTTAAAAAAATCATCGATTTTTACTTTCGACACCGAAGTTAGGGCGAAAGTAACACGGCGTGGGTCTAAAGTAACAATTAATCAAGTTGTGTGTGATCCAATGAAATGCTATATCAAGTCAACCAATTATTTATTAGAAACATATGTAAGTATTGGTAACAAAAATAAACATTTTTAGGCACTTTTAACATTTCAATAGTACCTACTTTCTTTATTAAAAATAAAGAAAACTATGGACTTCTGGTCAAGAATTATTATAAACTTGGGTAGGTAGTAATGATCAACTTTTATGAGATTTTAAGTCTTCTATTCAGACTCGCAATTATGGCACACATAATGTGCATCCTCATTGGTACATGCAGCATGTGACCAATTTTTACACTCGATGCACTGAATCCTTTGCTCGTTTCGCCGACTGTTACTAAAAGACTAAACAAACGAGACAAAAGCAGTCATCTTTGTCAGATGAATTATTATTTTCACGGTTTTTCTTTCCTTTAGTTGTCTTCTTCATCTTCTTTCCTTTTACTTTTGTGGACATGAATTTTCTCTTGTCTTTTATAGTATCAGATTGAAGAATTGTTTTCTTGACAGTCTTTCTTTGTTTGTATTCTTCTTCGATTGCATTTTTTCGGGTGTGTCAGTCAATATCGCAGACTTATGTTCCTTACGCCCTTTATTTGATACAGTTCTCGGACTTGCTCGTGGTAAAGGTCTAATATCTTGGGGTGAGAACGAAATTAGCTGAGAAGAACTCGCTTGTAGCCCACTAGGTCCTGGTACTGGTGAGATAGACATAAGCTCAGGATGAAACATCTAACAGTAGATCAACTTCATTAGTCATTGTGGGCGGTAAAAGCGGAAATGTTGGTGAGTCATTTTCATTATTCGGCAAATCATTGGGCTGATTACTCGATTCTGGAAGATCGTTTATTGGCGTGTTTGATTTAACTTGGAGTGCTGAAGGTAGATCTGGTTAGCAGATCATTAGGAGGAATTTCATTGTTAATTTTTAAGGGACGGACTGTTACAGAGGATGGTGCAAAGTTAGCGGCAGTGAATGTTTCTATTAAAAGGACTTACACCAGTGCAAGTAAACCCAGCAAAAGCATTTTTATCAGTTACTGCAAGAGGAAATGCTTCTTTAACAATACCAGGAATATAATAAATATTCATCGTTTGACCGGGATAATTTCGCATCCGGTTATCTGTAGCTACGTTCATCACTTTGTTGAATGGTCCAAATACTGCTCTATCCAGTGACTGGAGTTTGTGTGTGCAGTGCAGTGGAAACGACACCAAAACTATACCATTTTTCTTACATAAATCTAGAGCTTGGATAGATATATGTGATGCATGATTGTCGAGCAATAGTAGTTTTGTTTAACTGTTTACTTGGCCTGTTTCTTAAAGTGTTCCAGAAATAACAAAAATTCTGCTACTTGCGTCCAACCACTGGCATTCCCAGCACCAGAAGATCCAACAGGACCTTCACGTATCATGTGATTTTGATATCGCTTCAATGGGAATACAAAAAATGGAGGTATGTGTCCTCCTTGAGCATTAATCGCAACAGCAACAGTTACTAGCTTCTCACGTTCTGCTGTAATTACTGCACCTACTTGTTTAATTCCTCTCTGAGCCACTATTTTGCTAGGTTTTTGAACTGTGGTCACCCCTGTCTCGTCCATATTCCAAATATCTTGTGGCTCAAATGTATACCAATCCATCAGCTAGGTTATCAAAAAATGTTTTAACTTTATGCACATTAAAGCTCGAGGCTCGAGATAGGCTCGTTGTTTGAGGACATTTGAAACCTAGGGAAGTGCGTCGTTTTAAAAAACGAGTCAACCATTCCTTTCCCGCCATATGAGTGTCATACCATTTTTCTGGAAATTTTTTACCAATTTTTAAGTGCTAACTCATATGCCAACTTGCGTACTTCAGATGGAGCCAATCCGAAATAAATTCCAGAACACGCAATAAAATAGTCCTGTAGGGTTTTTTCTTCATCAATAGTAAACATACGATTGACGCAATTGTATCCAACTATTGCGCTAGTATTTCCTGCTTTTAATTTTTTTATATACCTGTACAACGTTACATGGCAAACATTGTATTTTTTTGCCAGAGTTCTATTTTTTTCATTATGATTGAAATGTACGTCAGCCGCTTTTCTATATACTTCTATGTCAGTGGTCCCTCGTGCTGTCTTCCTTATACGTTGTCGCGGCATTCTGTTGGATAAAAGAAACTTATCATGAAAGGATTCATTAGTGACTCATACTCATTTACATTACGGGGGTGAATGTAACATGTTACTTTTGTACCCATAGTGCTGTTACTTTTGTACCCAACCACATTTTTGTCAATTAAAGGTTGCCTTCTTATAAATGGAATGTGCTTGACAAAAACCGATAAAAACACTGTGTAAATAACGGTATCAAGAATTAATATGCAAACAGATATATTCAAATTAATCATTTTAACTCTACATAAACGCTTAATGAATAAATGTTTAAAAGCTTACTTTTGGTTCATAAAATCATCTAACGTCTACTAGTACAATCTTATGGCACGATACGCACGCAGCAACTGAATGTAAGCGGGAAGGTCATCGCCGGCTATCACCTGATGGTAGTGGGGCGATGTTCTAACTATTAAATAAACCTACAGAGCGTTTGTTACTTTCGTCCCGATGTTACTTTTGTACCCGGTCTCCGCTAATATACATGAGCTTTACATAGGTATTTTGAGCAATTACAACATACATTAGTTTTATTATCATTTGAAGAGGGACAACAATTACATTTCTTACCCTTGGTTGTGGTGGTTCCCTTACTTCGGCATTACTGGTTGAAGAACGTGACTTTATAACCATTTCAGCTGCAGGAATACTTCGAGAGAAACGTTTTCTTACTTGCAATAATGGAGTGATTAAGGAATTACCCAGTTCTTCAAGAAATAGTCGCCGTTTTGTAAGTTTTCCAGCATTCCAGGTTGAAGTTACTTCGCACCACAGAACATAAGCGTTGTAAGCTTAAACGTCCATGATATTGCAAAAGATAGTCATTAGCCATCTGTTAGTTTGCCGTCTGCTTGTGTATGTTATTATTAACTTGTCTAACGTGTCTACAGCACCTTTAGTTTTATTGTAATATAAAATCATAAACGGCTTTTTATGATCTTGGTTACACACTCCGTTATCGTGGTGCATGGTGCTTCTGAGCGTAACATATTTATTCCGTTTAGGAATACAAGAAACTATCGACGTGTCTTTGGTAAAGTAAAATTTTAAAAAAAGAACTTCTTTCCTGTTGCAGACCAATGCGGCTAGAAATTTAGGCTTATTTTTTGCGAATAGTGCCAAACATCTTTCTTTTCAATAGCATCTGTCCCAGATCGTTCGAGGTAAAAAAAATTATCACACGTTACGTTATAACCTTTTAGACCATAAATAAGATCTAGCACAATACTTTTACCTTGACCTCTCTCTGGAGGGTCGGGTCGCCTTTTTTTTCTCTGAGGTAAACTTGCATGTTATATGCATAAGCAGTTAGAGAATCGCATAAAGTCCAAATCTTGACTTCGTATTTAGCAGGTTTATTTGCGATGTACTGTCTAAAAGGACAACGGCCTCGAAAAGGTACCAGTTGCTCATCTACTGTTACATTTTCGTGAACATTATAGAGCTTAGGTATAATTGCAACCCATTCATCCCACAAGTCCGGCATGGGAGCTAATTTATCAGTTTGACATCATTGTGGTCGAGTTTTTTATCGTCAACGTGAATTATTCGTGCAATTACGTGAAATCGTTACTCTGAATATTGGACGACCTAAATTTCCATCCCACAGATTGGCTGTTGCCTCTCTATGAGATTTATACACTCCAGTTAGAAACTGTAGACCAAAATATGCTTCTAGATCAACTAATATCAGTTCTTGAGACGTGTCGCCACAAAGTCTATTGCCTTCTAAATTTGATACTTTCAAAATTAGCTTTACACTTTTAGGTGTGAAATATAAGAAGTACGCGGATTTTATATCAATTATTCGCGACGTAGCATATCTTGTTGGCCTAGGAATCAACGAAATAATAGTTACTGCTGATAACCTTCCCGATTAAGGTGTCTTTTCATTCCATACTACATTGCCATCTTTTGAAGATACCTGATTATCCGTATCAGCTTCATCTGAAATCGTAGCTTCCACTTCATCATCCGATTCACTATTATACACCTTGGTTTCGGACAAACGTTCTTCTGAAGCATTAGACTCACTATCAGAAACACAAAAGTTTCTCAAGTTTATTATCCGTAAGCATTCTCTAAGTACACATTTTCAATAATAAATTTCAATTGTTAGGTATTTCTTATTAGAGTATAGCATCAAATTTACTACGAAACTAACACACAGATGCTCACTGGCTGCGTTTATACGCGAAGCCACAGACAAGTCTTAACAGGGATAAACTTGTTTACCGGTACGCAAATAACGCGTGCAATATGCGCGATATTGCGCAATAATGTGACAATATTATGTAATATGTAAGTTATTTATATTTATGAAAATAAAATAAAACTAATAAAATACATACGCCTATGATAATAAACTGCTTCTCGTTCTTTTAATTTGAACCACACAAATCAGCGGGTCATATAGACCCAAACACAGTGAGTGTAACAAATGCATTTAAAAAAACTAATTATAATTTTCTAATATCAATCTAGGTACACCGTTATTAGAGTAATGAAATAAAAGTCATGCAGTGGAAATGAAATATTTAAATAAATTAACGAATTATGCACATTTAGAAGAACGCGATTGGGTCATATTGACCCGAACACAATAGCAGAGTTAAGAAGTATTTAAAAAAAAATTATTTATAAAGGACTAGTACCTAAGCAAGATATATTATTTGACACACAGTATGATTTTAGAGGAAAATTCTTTAGCTTTTATAACATTTTTATCAATATCAACTGTTTTTATAATGAAAAAAAATACAAGAATTCGTAGAACTACTACAATATTTTTAAGCATAAAGGTTGGTGGTAGGTAACCATTCAGAACTGCATCTGGAAAATTGTTTAAAGACACATTATTTTCTATACATCATTTGAGCACCATTTCTTTATTTAAATGAGTATAAAAATCTAAAGAAAAGATATAGTAATATTACTGATCATAATTAAAACTTCTAAATTGTCATGATATTGTTAAAATCATTTTCGAACTGGCTAAAAGTCCTGAATTACATCTAAGTGATATTGAAATCAAAATCACACCTTTGCACCCATTTTTGCATATAATGTACAGGGTGGCCAACTACTTACGGGGGCATTAAAAACCTTCCTCCTTTTTAAATCGGTCCTTTTTAGGGCCACAACTTGCATAATAGAAACAATTCCAGAAAAATATAGTTAAAAAAAAATAAAAATTTAAGGTATTTTCGTATAAAGTTTTCTTTGCCCGATATTTTAGGTTAGGAAGAAGATATCGGGATGCGGTTTTCGCGAGCTTGTTTAGGCATCATTTAGCTACTTGTTCATGAAAAAAGTCATACCAATGCATTTAATTTTTTTGCGAAAATTAACCGTTTCTGTCGGAATGTCGAACAAAGTCATCTAGCGACGACATGTGAAACAAATAAAACTTCAATTGTTTTAACGTTTGTATCCCAAGAAAAGCTCTTTGCAACGCGCCCAAGTTTGTTAAAATCGGATTAGCCGTTTCGAAGATACGGGGGGGGGTGATTTAAGGAAACCTTTGTATACCCCCCCACCACTTTATTTTTAAAGATACGACAAAAAGTGCCAAACAAAAAAAGTTCAGACTATCCTCGACTTCAAAGATCAGTTATTCTTTTATTAGGTTAGTATTACTCACACGGTACGTTCATCAACAATTATGTTAGTAATTTAACTACTGTGACTGTTACTGATGTTATTAATGTAGCTAAAGAAATTAAAAATACGGCGGCAGGGCCGGATACTATACCGCCATATATTTATAAGGGTTACATAGAATTTCTGGCTCCACCTTTGGCTCATATTTATAACCAGTGTATAACTAAATGTGTATTTCCTGCTCAATGGAAGCAATCCAAAATCACACCGCTGCACAAGAGTGGAAATCCCTCAATTATAAAAAACTACAGACCGATATCAATTCTTAGTGTGTTCGCAAAAATGTTTGAAAAACTCATGTACCAGCATATATATAACCATGTAAAAAATTTAATCTCTCCAAGACAGCATGGATTCATACCAAATAGGTCGACAGTAACTAATCTGTCTTGTATTACACAATACCTATCTGAAAAGATTGATTTATCGCTGCAAGTGGATGTCATCTATACTGATCTATCCAAAGCTTTTGATAGAATTAATCATGTACTCTTAATTAAGAAGCTAAATGATATGTACGGCTTTTCAGTGAATTTATGTTCCTTGTTAACAGATTATTTAAGTGGCAGATATAATTATGTGTCTGTCAATAACTATAAATCGCGAAAGTTTCTTGCTACATCCGGGGTACCTCAAGGTAGCAATCTAGGCCCATTACTTTTTCTGTTATATTTCAATGTTGTGAATTGCTTAACTTTCTCAGAAGCTCTACTTTATGCAGATGACCTAAAAATATTTAAAGTTGTTAGTGATTTGCATACTGCCAATGAACTTCAAGAAGAACTGAATAGCATAATGAACTGGTGTGTCATAAATAAAATGAACTTAAACGTGGATAAATGTTATGTTGTGTCGTATAACAGAAAAGTGAGTCAGACTAAAACTTCGTACATACTAAATAATTCGTTATTGTTAGATAAACACTGCATTTGTGACTTAGGCGTATGGTTCGATAATAAGTTAAGTTTTTCAGACCATGTTGTAAATGTTCTAAAAAGTGCTAGCAAATCATTGGGATTCATAATTAGATGTACCAAAGAATTCTCATCAACAACAGCATTTACAGTTTTGTTCAATTGCTATGTAAGATCGAAGCTGGAGTACGCTATCGTAGTTTGGTATCCCCTTTATAATAAATTTAAACTTATGTTGGAAAGTGTTCGCTACAAGTTCTTAAATATTAAATATTACCGTGAAAATGGTATATATCTCCTTCATCAGCATAGCTATCTAAATGATCATTATAAAGAAATTCCTACGATTGAACAGAGGAAAACAATTATAATTCTTTGTTACTTGCAAAAATTAATGTTAGGTAAAGTAGATAACCCGTATATAATAGAAAAAATAGGAATAAAAACACCTCGAATCAACAGCAGAATAAAAAGTTATTTCTCAGTTCCTAAGCCGAACACTAACTGTTTACTGAACTCTCCAGTTTTTAAAATGGTAACCCTATATAATAAATTGCCTAAGGAGGTAGATTTGTTTGGTCTAAGTAAATTGCAGTTCAAAAAAATATTGATGGCTATTATATTCGATATTAGGTAAATAATAGTGTGTAACTAATTAAGTTTAAAATTTTATTATAAAATGTTACTTTCATTTCATTTTGTATCTGATATGTATTTTCTTTAATGATTACTCTGTAATTGGGTTCTTGTACCTGTAGAGTAATAAACATTATTATTATTATTATTATTATGATTATTATAAAAGAATTCACAGAAACATCACTTTTTTAGATTTAAAATTGCAGTTACGCCCCCTAGCGGCCATTACAGAAACATGAAAATATTTTCCAGGTTTTTGTATTGGCCGTTTTAGTAACTTTTTTCCGCAAGCCTCTACGATGTATAGTATCCCAGATACAGTATCTCGCATTCTTAGTTGGCCACCCCGTACATACATAGAGATGCGAAAACCGGAAACAACAATTTTTTTTTCTTTTAAGTATAATTCAATGAATAACATGTTATGTGTATCAGCAAAAACAATAATCATCTAATCCAATACGTTGATTCAAAAACATAAATATTTATTAAGCACCGTTCCATTGTCCTTATAATGAGTAATTTCAACATTAAAGGCATCATAAACAGATAATTAACATTAAAACATATTTAGAATGTAGATCGGAGTCTTTGTTTAAATAAAATCTCGGTATTGTATGACTAAATCAATTGTATTTTATTTATTTTAATAATTAAAATTTAAGTCAGGCTTAAGTTTCCTGGTGGTTACGATTACTTTTCATCTATAATGTCATTGTCACACTTTCTCCTATTAATGTACTGGATTAGGTATTCAGATATACGAACGCACCACTTTATTTCCTTATTGGATAACCAAATTTGCAATAATGATCTTCTCTTTCATTAGAACATTTACTTTTAATACTAATCGTTTTAGATATAGCTAATACTATATAAGATAGGAGTCACGAGTAACAAAAATTTTCTACTTATTTTATTACAGGCATATTGGATGTATCAAAATGAGCATAAATTATAACAATTATTTTAATACGTGTGGTAAATGGTGTTATAAGTTAATGTGAGAAAATTAACACTTATAATTATCATAATCACATAAAATTAGGTCTTCGAACTTTAATTAAATATAGTTTTTAAAGTTTTACGTAGATGTATATTTGTAATTGACGTACTTGAAACAATTTCTTTTATGATTACAATGTAAATTTTTTCTCATATTAACGATGGTAATTACCTCACATAGTTAAGAAAAAAGTTTTATTGTAAAATGCGTTTATGATTTAAGTATGATATGACTGCATTAAGTAAATACCATTGAGCAACTAGTGAATAATGAATATTTGTTTATTATTTCAAAATTGAATTTTTAGTACGGATGTATATTCCGAATAGTTACTTAAAAAGTGTAACCAATTAACTACATACTTAACCAGCTTTGTAATGTATTCAGAAAATGACCAAAGCATATTTTATACTAAATTATTACCTTTGAGTATTTTTAATTCTTAATTGACTGTAAATTATTTTACTTAGTAATGCAAGGTTAAACATTTTTGCAAAAATTGTTTTAGAATATTAAACATTAATTCTAAATTTAAATTCATACCTAGAACATTAAATAATTATAGGTATGGGTATCACTACGCTAAAATGAAATGAAAGATATACGAAAGTATACCCAAATTTTAATAATATTTCCTAAGGATAATTATGCAACCTCTTTTATAAGAAGTTCATTATGTAAATAGGCAACATTGTAAACGCAAAAACAATAATCTATGTCAAACAGACGTTTAAAACTTTATGAGAGACAAAAGTGAACAGACATTTAAGTGCTAACTTAAATTAAAAGAAAGTAACTAAATTAAATTCCAATTCTTTTACAATAACAATACCAGGTAGATAATGATAGACAAAAATCCAAAGCCGCCGGCTTCTATAAAAATATCGATAATACAGCTTCAGCTTTTTGAATCATATCTATTTTAATATTACATTTATTTCGCTTTACATTAAAAAACTTTATAAAGGAAATATATCAAAAATTAAATTTTCTTCAAAAATACATCCACACCTTTTCTTATAATAGTATACTATTTTATAAAGAGCTAAAGTGACACTTTTTGTGGCGAATATGCAGGTTTGACGGACGAACGTAGTGAGTCCGGCAAATACAGATGAGCCACAAAAAGTCACTTTGCTCCGCATAAAATATACTACTTTTTCTTCAGACGTTTTTTACACTTAAATGTGACATAAGTAAAAATAATTAGGTTGTGAAAATGAGGAATAGTTAGATTTACTTAGCGTGCTCTGGCAAGCAGCAGGTTGCTAGGTTTCATTGAAAACAATGCATTAAACAAGTTGAAAATTGTGAAGATTCTCCGTGTTATTGTAAGTATTTTATTAAACTTTTTGTTCCTATTTGTGGAAATTAAAGTATTACATTGTTAGGAGTATGATAGATTTGGAGAACTACACGCCGTCAGAAATTACTGAAGGGGCTAATACAGCAATAAATGGTCTAATACCTACAATATCGAGCAAAATGGATGATGTACGATTTTCAGCAATTTATAAAATGGTGCGATGAAAAAAATATTAAAAGATACTCTGAAACCGTAACGTTAGCTTATTTTGCCGAAATAGCATCAAAAATGAAAATGAAAAGTTCGACAATGTTGTCCCAATATTCGATGATAAAATCATTATTGACCATTCGACATAGCGTAGATATAAGCAAATACTTGAAACTTCGTGCATATCTAAAGAAGCAGAATGAAGGATACACCCCAAAGCAGGCCAAAGTATTTACAAAAGACCAATTTAACAAATTTTGATCGGAAGCGTCCGACGAAAAATACTTGGCAATGAAGGTAAGTTTTAGAAATAGAATGAAAACAAGTCCTTATATTTTGTATTTTTTTTAATATATTTTTGATTATTGATGAATTGGTGAAAATGAAGGTAGACGACATTGAGAACCTGAAAACTCTGCTATATATTAAAATTCCAGATAGCAAAAAAAAATTAAATCATTTACAGTTGTAGGGGAATATTTCCTAAATTTATATAACAAATATGTTGCTTTGCGCCCACGAGATATGAATGATCGCAGATTTTTTTGAAATATGGCAATAATGCTCAAGAGTGGTGATGGGAATCCATAAATAAGTAGTGTTCCTAGGGAGGTAGCTTTTTTCTTAAAATTAGCGAACTATACACGCGCACACGCGCACACGCGCGTGCTGGTGCGGGTGTGGGTTCGGTTGCAGGTGCGTGTGCGGGTGCGCGTGCGGGCGCGTGCGTGTGGTCGTGTGCGTGTGCGCGTGAGTGTGCGCGTGCGCGTGCTATTGCGATTGCGTGTGCGTGTGAGTGTGCGTGTGCGTGTGCGTGTGCGTGTGCGTGTGTACGTGCGCGTGCGCGTGCGGGTGCGTGAGCGTGAGCGTGTGCGTGTGCGCGTGCGGACGCGTGTGCACGTGCGCGTGTGCGTGTGCGGGTTTGGTTGCGTGTGCGTGCGCGCATGCGCGTGCGTGTGAGTGTGCTTGTGCGTGTGTGAGTGCGTGTGCGTGTGCGTGTGCACGTACGTGTGCGTGTGCGTGTGCGTGTGTTCGTGTGTGCGTGTGTGCGTATTCGTGAGCGCGTGTGTATGCGTGTGTGTATGTGTGTTTATTTGTGTGTGTGTGTGTGTGTGTGTGTGTGTGTGTGTGTGTATGTATATAGACATGTCTTTCGAAAGTGTACAGTTACCGTAGAATGACTGGAACAGTTAAGCCCGCTACTTTTATGCAAAGGCGTAACAAGATCAATGATCTGATGTTTGCGGAATTCAATGCTCGCAACAAATATCATTTCAAATTCATCCTGACTTCCTTCGATTTTGAGATATTTTGAAAAAATTTAAATAACTTAACAGTGTTGAGACACTTTTTTGCGACAAATTCGTTTCGGATAACAAAAGCCCTCGTAATGAGTGGTTTAAAAGCGCCAGGTATAGTAATATTAATATGGTATTTATAATATAGGTGTAAAATTTGGAAAAATGCCAATACCAATTGTTAAAATAACTAGAGATACATACCATTCACTAAAAGATAATGCCGTTGACTCAGAAGGTAGATTAAAGCATGCCGGTTCATGCTTTTAGATTTGCTTAATTACCAAAAATTTCTGCTTGGTTTTTTCACTTAACATCAATATAGTAACTTCTAGGTAACAATAATAAAAATTATCTCGGACGCCAAGTTATTTTTTGATTATGCTCGGAATAACTAAACCGAGTATACAATAAAAAATTCACCACAATGTCAAAAGAAAAAATATACAAACTATGTTTATTAAGCATTTAAATTTGGTATTATATAAAATATATCTTAAAAGTAGGCTTATACTAAGAAATCATTAGAGTATAAATACCTGTTTTAAAAGTTTATGTACAACTTTTTGAAAGCCTCTGGTATTATAAAGAATGCGGAAATGTAAACCAAGGATGATGTAATCTTTCAACAAATGTTGCGCAATATGTCGTATTTCCAATACTGTACGTTGTAAAGTATACCAAAGTTGAAATTACTTCTTACAAATTTATATTCCAAAATAATCCAAAATTTATTGCACTCTTGAAGGTTTAAATAATAGGTGTGATCTAAATTTAGATCCGCATTAAATGCAAAATGCAATCATAAAATGAAATCATCCAAAAATAGCAACGTAAAAGTGTACTTAACAGTACCAATAAAAGCAAGTAAAGGTGTAAATAAAAGTGTAAATCAAAGTGCCTGCAAAAGAAAATGTTTCAGATTTTAATATAATACGAGTTAAAAGTATCTTACCATTAAATCAATGGCACTTTATACAAAATTTAAGTGGAAACCAAAGATGGCTTCCTGCTCAAAACAAAATACATCACGCAATTCTCAAAAGGACGCTCACCATGTCAGGTGATGTAGCTGTGCGCTAGAAATATGTGCAGAAAAAAATAATTTAAAGATGTAAAAGTATAAACCCTTAAGAAGACATGCACTTAAGTTACACCAAAATGCAAATTAAGTTGACTACCACAACTTATAAATCATTAATTATCAATTTTTAGTTTATGATTAGTTAGATAATCCTGTAGGAGAGCTTTTCAATAAAAAATAGAAAAAATCTTCATTTCTACTAGAGATATTGACAAAAACTAAATTAAGCTCCAATAGCAAATTAAAGTTCAAATTCACTCTATGTAATGTGCTCCCATTTAGTGACCCTATCACGTCCAGCACGCTTTGTTCCAAAATTTTTCGAGTCTCTGGTGGTTCGAAACTGAACAGTTCGTTTCTAGTGGCACCCCACAGTTAAAGATCAAGGGGAGTAAGGTTGAGTGCGCTCGCAGGTTCTTGTACTGGTCCGTTATTCGAAATAACTCTCTCATTAAAGTTCGCTTAAGAAGTATTATACGTCACGAGCATTATGATCCGGGCAGCCGTCCTACTAGTACCTGATTTTTTCAATGCACTCGGGGTTAATAATTTGTCTCCGCGTATCTGTTCCCAGTTAAGTTGCCATAAAAGATGAAGGGGTCTATTAAGTAATTATCTAAAATAGAAAACAAACACTCAGAAGAAAAAAGAAAGTTAAAAAATGTCCACGCCAATCAAGCCACACCAGATATTAAAACCAAATCGAACTTGAAATATTCTTTGGTTTTACCAAATGTGGATTTTCATACGAAAATCTACATCATCTGATTTTTGTTGCTGAACTGTAATCTCCGAAGATAGTCATTACTGCTTAAGCCTGGTACAATTGTTGATTTGTATGGGTGATAATTGTTATTCTTCAATATTTTATGAACACTGGATTTCGGAATATCAGTTTATCGAGCAAATCATACGCACTGATGTACTTGCATTGTTCGCGACATTCAGACATGTTGTACCTAAGCAAAAACTAAAAATGACCTCTATTAGGACAGCAAAGTGTAGAGCTGATAATGTAAGAACAAATGAATATCGGGGGTTTCTGTTAATAGCAAGCAATGTTTCGTAAAGAAGCATCTCAACAATGTGATAGTTCAAAAGCGATTGCATTAGGCGTTATTGAGTTATTGAAAAAAATTAATTAATTTCGAAGCATCTCAAAATCGAAGAAAGTCAGGATGAATTTAAAATGAGATTTGTTGCAAGCATTGAATTTCGCAAAACACTCTCTTCTAATTACCGATATACTAATGGTGAGCATCGAAATGTGGACACAGTATATACTGTGTCCATTGTCTTCGACTCGGTCGATTAAGGGCTTATTATGAAGGTTAGAAAAAAATACTTCAAACAAAAGTTGTATACAATTGTAGCATGTATATTTTAAAATTAATTATATGTATATAAGGTGTTGTGTAAATACAGGTGGCACTGTAAAGCTATTTTTTGTGGTACACCCTATACGGCTCTAATTTGTAGAACACTCAGTATAACTTATTATGGGGATAGATGCAGTGTGCCGCATTTAAAAATGCAATAATGTGCAGGGTGTACCGTTTAAAAAATATAAGTTTAGTGTCTCCTGCATTTACGTAACACCCTGTATACATATAGTTAATTTTAAAATATATTTACGCTATCCCCATTAGCTAAAAATTGCATACTATTTTCTAAAGAGAGAAAAGTGTAAGTGTAGCAATTACTCGTAAAAAACTGAAAAATGGTATAATAATCTTGTTTAGAATCACGCTCAGTCCATACAGATTTTATTTGTAAAACAGGGCGATACCTTCAATTTTAAAAAATAATTTAGATCTAATAAAACAGCTTTATATAGGATAAAATTATACATGTGTGAGAGATGCGTTTAATGAAATTTCTTTTTATACATGACTAGTAAAAGTGTTATTAGTGCACGTACGTATAAACTTCGTGAAGGTTTGCGAAGTCACGTATGAATAAAGCTTATGTTCAACATTCTAAATAGTAGTTATTATATAAACCTTATTATAACTTTAATAGTTAACACTGCTTTACAATTTGAAATGCATGAATTTATCTGACAATAAACACTTGTTATAGGGAATATTGTAACCATTCTCTCTGAACTGAATCTGTTTGGTAACGCTTTAATTATACGGTAGGTTTTGCTGTATCAATTCATCTTAACATTATGGTGATACGGCGATTAGAAACAGTGTAATTCAAGCAAGTAGTAAGTGGTAAGTTGTTCTTGTCGTAAAGTATCGTAAGAAGAACTTTGAAATTGCATTAGCAACTGGTTCTTCAGTTGACACATTGTAAAGGACGCGAACGAACGACAACTTATAGTCAAGACCGTTTAACAGTTGTAACTGCAAAAAGAAGCAGAACATCTACGGTTTCAAGAATTAACTGTAAATACTGTCGTGATGACTTTTTTTGAACTTATGGTTTGCTTAAGTTAACATAACTTAACATACAGTCACGCCATTCCCTTTCGGGTAGCCCTTCCCCCGCCTCGTTTAGTTAGACATGTTTCTACATGATTTCCTATCCCTGTATACCTCCCTAGCATCTGATATATTCATACATTGTTTCTGGCATGCCTCACCTATGACTTCACCCACATATATTTTCTGTGTTAATCTTGCGTTGTTTATTCTTTCGATCTAACCAAACCAACATAGTGTACTACTTTTATACTTATTTATCATCGTCTTTTCTTCGCCACACTCCTTCCGTATGCACTCATACCTCATCTTATCCCTTCTCGTTTTACGCCTACGCTTCCCAGGGATATCATGCCCATGGCATTTATTCTGCTTTCGTGCCTTTTTTTGACATACCCATACCTCGCTTCCGTACAATACTAACGGGACAAAGACGTTATTATAGATTGCTTGTTTCGCAGCTACGCTCATGCTTTCGTCTTTCATTATCGTCCATATACTTCCAATCACTTTCCCTACTGAATTGACCCGTGGTCCAGTCTCCCCATCCATTGTACCATTCTACCCAGATATACTAACTCGTCCACTTGATGAACAATTTCATCGTGCAGAGTAAATATTGTACTCTCCATTTCACCTTTCCGATTGAACATCAGAATCTTTGTTTTGTTCACATTACCTTTAGGTTCACACTCACACGAACTATATCAAACTTCCTCAGAGCAGTTTATAGCTCACCCGCAACTTCGCTTAATAAGACTGTGTTAATTGCATACACCAAAATTCGTACGTTTAAGTCACCAAACATTTCACCATTTGTATCGGTACATGCCTGCTTAACACATTTATCCATGCATACATTGAACAACCACGGTGACATCACAGAGCCTTGTTGCACTCCTTGCTCGATATTAAAGTATTCACTCATACTTCCTCTTACCCTAACACATGCCCGACTACCGTTATATTAGACCTTTACTTACTTGATATCCATTTAATATTTCCTTATTCACTCGGTCATATTCTTTCTCCAGATCTACAAATGCACTGTACAGCTTCTTTTTTATACTTAAACATTTTTCGATCGCCTGCTGGAGAGCAACCAGCCGATCAACTCATCCTCTCCCGACACCAAGCCATCTTGTACATCTCAAATCTTAGTTTGGGTAGTTTCACGTACTCTATCAAACGGAACTCTTCCCAATACTTTACCAGGTACTCTGAGCACACCATTCCATCACTTATTCTCACTGCCTCCTTCGTTTCTTTGTTTCTTAATATGTATACCTAATACAATCGCTTTTCTCAATCTCATTTTTTGCAGCAATCATTGCCATGTACGCATCCTTTTTCTTACATACTGCCTTTCTTACCGATTTCTTCCACCAAGCACGTTTTTCTGTCTACTTATAATCGCTCTTCCACGTATCTGCAGGTCACAATTGACAACACAGTCTATCAAGCTTATCCACGCATTTTCAACGTTACTGTCTTTTATTTGTTCGTTCCACACTGCTTTATTCACATTCAACACTTTGCTTACAGCATTTGCATACTTACTTCTCGTACCATTATCTACCAGTTTATCTACCCTAATTCTGGACGATCGCACTACGTTTGATTTCCTTCTCCAGGTCCACTTTTGCCCTAAACACACTCTCGACACAACCAAAAGGTAGTCCGATACACACTCCGATGAGTGCATTACTTTTGTGTTTCTCACCAGGTTTCTAAGTCGTTCATCATACGCTATCAAGCCAATCATACTTTGAAATACACCTCTTTTCCATGTATACATACGCACATTTTTATGCTTAAACCACGTGTTAGATACGTACAGGTTTCTCTCCATACAAATGTTCACCAGGCGTTCACCATTCTCATTGGCTCTTTGGTCTCCGAGCTTTCTTAGAACGCATTCAGTATTTTCTTTCTGTACACCCACCCATCCGTTCATATCTCCCACTATCATTACTCTTTCGTTTGGCTTACATACGTTCAACACGTTATCTACTCATTCCAGAAGTTCTCACACTCTTTGTCTCTTTCTCTTTGCTTAAATTATCGGTTTGTTTTATTAAAGAACATACCTACATAACCTTTTAAATTGGAACAGGTTTTTGGTTTCAGAAGTACCATCGGGGCACGCCTCGAATATAAATTAAATGTCACTTAGACAACCAACATACCAGATGGTTGGTAAGTGCAATATTTCAAGAACATAGTGGCAGTTGAGACTTTATTTCACACAGAATTGTCAATTTAACTTTTTACTACGTTTTATAACTTCGTGCCATTTAAATCAGCAGATTACCACTTGCAATGGTGGTGGAAATAATACTACAAGTTAAAATAACCTAAATGTAATGATTATCTTGTTATATTACAATTTAAA
Source organism: Vesta saturnalis (assembly GCA_036346205.1). Lineage (NCBI taxonomy): Eukaryota > Metazoa > Arthropoda > Insecta > Coleoptera > Lampyridae > Vesta > Vesta saturnalis. The sequence continues at coordinate 818,576 of JARFJB010001933.1, forward strand.
AATGTCTTTTTCTATAATAAATACTGTGAATACCGTAATTACGCCATTTACAAAATTATTAACATATTTAAAGTTAAATCATTATGTTAAAGTTTTGTTATGAACAAGTAATAATAATAAATAGTACTCTCATTATATTTAGAATTTACGTCAATTCTACATACATAAAGACAAAATTCGCGTGGATTGGGGCTTGTATCTCGATAGCACAGTTGGTTAGAGCGGTACTCTAGCATGGTAGATGTCGTAGGTTCAAATCCTACTAGAGGTAAACTTTTTATTTATGTAAAATTAATAACAATTTTTAATGTTTAAAGTTAATTTTATTTCAATTAATATAACAAAAAGTTACCGAACCAATGTATAATGAACAACATTTTAAATAATTAATGCACCAAAAGTAGATAAATGTTTATTTTCATTGTTTTCAAAATAACTAGTCACAAGGTATAATATATATCTGGCTGAAACTTTATACTTAATCATTGATGCAACATATTGCTAAATTAAATCATTTCCAAAGGTATTATCTAATAACTTATTTTTACGTACTAAATATACATGCCTTCAACTGCAACGGAGAGCTTATAAATGCAATATTAAATATAATAAATGTTTCTTTTATATTTGAAAGATAATTGCCAAATTGTACGAAGTATCATTAAAACAGTATTATAGGGCCGGTTCTGGCTCAGTTCAAGGTCACTCGCCATTTCAAAATTTCAAGGTCAAACTTTTGGCGGGAAAATTCAAGCTCTTCAAGGTCAAAATGTCAAGGGCAAAATGTAAATATAAAAATAGGATTTTAATGATGCAGGGGTATCATGTTACAATTCTTAGAAATGTAGCTATAGCTTCTATGAAGTATGGGTTGTTGTATACGGTAAAAAAGTAGGTCAAGGTAAAATGGTATTGTCTAGATTTGGTCAAGGTCAAATAGTTGTCTGAATTAAAAGTAGAGAAACTTTAAATTTCAAGCTAAAGGTCCAAATGTCAAGGACAAAATGTAAATCTAAAAATAGGATTTTCAAGGTCATCGTATTACAATTCCTAGCAATCTAAAAATATAATTTTACAAGTCAAAGATTATTCACCTGCAGGAGTATCATATTACATTTTTTAGAAATATATAAAAAAAATCAGCTAATGGAAACAAGAAGTTTTTTTCAAGGTTAGTGGTTTCAAGGATGCAGATTTATAATAAAAGGCACCCTTGGGTGTGCACGATTCAGTAAACTTTTTATTAGTAAAAATGGCAAAAGTAGTACTCACGATAAGAAGAGAAAGTAAAGAAAAAGTATTAAGTACAGAGGAGAGAAAGAAGAGGCTAGATGGGTTACTAAAGAAAATATAAGAATTTAAAACTAGATTTAGAGTTTTATGAAATGAATAGAAAAATGACGGAGCTTCGGCTTAGCAAGGCATCAAAAACAGCATGATGAAGCATATGCAATTAGTGTAGATAGATAATGTATATTAGAAATTAGAAGCATGAAAGGTGAAATACAAATTTAGTGAAAATGAAATAGAAATAAATATTGTTAATTTTGATATGTACTTAGCAAATAGTGTGCCTAGAAGAAAAATATTCAACAAAAAAATGAAATGTAAACTTAATGGAAGGCATAAAATAAATAAAACATTTTAATTTGTTTTTTTATGTTTATATGTAATAATGAATAAAGTTTGTAATATTAATAATATTAAAGAATAAAAGCTTGTAATTTTTAAATGTACTGTCCATAAAGTTCTTTATGAGTGTAAAATAAAATAAATAGTATGTAATGTTGCGCAATTGTGTAATTTGCATTACATAAATTAGTGGAGATAACATCCACTGAAGAGAAAAAGAAATTATTGTAAGTTCAGTAAATGGTGAAAAGACATATGTGTTAAATAAAAAAACACAAAGCACGAGCGAATGTGGACGTGCTTCTGCGCAGGGTTCAGCCGGGGTTTGGAGGGCAAGGAGAAAACAAAATCCTAAAACTGAGGCTCTCCTGAATTTTTGAATTTGTCCATACTTCCCAATCTAAATTAAAATTTTTGGAAACGTAAGTGCGTTTTCAAAGTGGCACTTTATCTCTTACATTTATTATTTTGCCAAAGAATAGAAAAACTGGTTTCCCCCAAACTGGATAATTTAAATTTTAAACGAACTACTATTTAGCACTCACAAAACACAATTTATTAGAGCATTCACACTTTTAAAATTGATTTGGGGGAAGAAACAAGTTTCCAAATTTCAATACACAATGTCTAAGTTATCCAAAAGTTAAACTTTATGTAATATATGTAATAATTCAGTTTTTTAGGATTATATTACTGTATCTGCAACATTCAGAAACTCGTTTTATGTGAAAATTAAGTCTGATCACATTTACACAGTAAACAAATTTCCAAACTGCAATACACAGGAATACGTCTACTTTAAATAAACTGCAATCATAATGTCGCTTTCTCTATGGAAACATTTTACGCAGGTGGCAAAGAGGACGTTTATTTATAGCGCTCACTCGCTTTATGATAATGAAAGTCGGAATTGTTAAGTACCAAACTATATTTTTATGTACGTCTCTGTTGCTAAATTACATATTTCCTTCATTCGTTCATTATTAGAAACTCGAGACAATGAACACGTACATCAATGGTTATAGCGAATTTCTTATCGCTTGACTTTTAATAACGAAAAGTGAATCATAATTAAAAATAAACTTGGCCACTTATATGAGAATTATGTTTACCTTATAAGAGTAACACCTTTTTATTAAATAAAACAACCGAGTGCACTTAAAAACTGGTAAATAGTTTTCAGTCTGCACTATTTTACACAAAAACTTGAGATATAAATTATACGTATATTTCCAATAATAATATATAGGGATATCACTGGAATTAAATAACTTATTTAAAATTTGCAAAATGACATTCTTTATTTTGAAGTAGAAATGTATATGTTGCGTATATTAGTAATATCAATCTAAGTCGAACTTCCAGATATTTTCAATTTTTTCCTTAAAGTAGATCACTTCACTTTTTTGGCACAAGATGAACTGTCACTTATATCTTTGTACACAGTTTTAGCTGTAGTAAAATTTTTAGGATAATGAGAATGTTTTACGATAAATAATAGTAAACCATAAAAACAATTTTACATTTATTTATTTTTTTATATATTATAAACAAATCTATGCCTAACAAAAACTATTTTAAACAGAAAACTATTTACTAACACTAATTAACATAATAAATAACTAAATTTAAACACCTAAATTTTCTAGAGTATATAACACATTGTGTGTATCACGAATATTTTAGCGCACCTTTGCTAACGAATCATTGGCTGCAGCCAATTCCTCCGTTAGTCTCTGTACTGTAGTGACTCTCGATGCCTCGCAGTTTATCTAATGATACAAAATGTCCCGCAACCAACTCACACCCTTCTACCGGAATTGCTGAAGGGTTGTGGGGTCAGTAAAGATAATAAGTAAAATGCAATGTATGCATCTTTTGAACTGAAGTTCTTGTGAATACTATTGCAACGTAATCTAAAGGTAATGAACTAAAACATGTGAAAGTATTCCGCAATCACAAGTAGCAGATATAAATGTCAATCACTCTACTAGTCGTGTACTACTCAGCAGGTTTAATGATAGGCGTTCTCAGTAAACGCCATTAAAGATAATAAATAAAGTGAAATGTATGCGTCTGTCTGAACTGAAGTTCCTGTGAATACTATTGCAACGTAATATAAAGATATTGATTGAACTTAAACGTGTGAAAGTATTCCGCAATCACAAGTAATAGGTGTAAATGTCTATCACCCTAACAAACAACGGCAAAGTATCATAAAAGTGAAGTATGCTATCAAATATATATGCACACACCAAAAATTTTAAGGTCATTCTAAAACATTCAAATAAAAAACTAAATCTAAGCGTTTACGATAGATGTGTTTCGTACGAAACCTACTTAGTAACTTTGACAATTTATGTATTAATTTATAGCTTTGATTTATTTATATCTATATTTTTTTAAAGTCAAATAAATAACCAGTTTGCAATATTTGACCTTGAATGCGGGTTTATATGACTATATAAGCCGATAAAGAGCATATTTATACCAGTCAGTGTATTGCACTCGTGACGATAATTTTAATTGTAAACCTAAAATACTACCTACAGTTACTTAAATTATTAATTTTTACATATCAGTTATAATAAATAAAATATTTTCTATAAGTCCATTACTTCATCATTATAGTGCGTGCTTCATATTTTTGAATATGGTTGGATACAGTTTTGAAGATAACTATGAGTACGGTTATACCAAGTAGTATTGATATTATTAATTTAACAAGATGTATTGATAAGGTTAAAGAAACATAATACGTTTACAATCAAATTGAATAAAGCAATACTTTGGTGACATGCCGCTCAAAATGTACGTATACAATTTATTATGGGGTGATGATTCATTGTGTACTTCAACAAATATTAAATCTAGCTTACAAAATATTAATTCTATTTATAAAGACACTTTATTATAACTGAATGTATTGAGACAGCAGCATATAATGCTAATTACAAGTGCCTCGATATTTGGATTAAATATTATTAGAACAAAATATCACATATAAGTTTCAACCGAGGAGCACCACAAAATTTACTACGAAAACACGGATAAAGGTGAAACAAATACAAATTCCTGCTTGGAATGGACATGTGGACGAGATTCGGGAATACGGCTATCCAGTAATTTAAGTGATTACAGGAGTACTTTAGGTTTACTAATTAAGACAATGAAATTTTTTTTTGTTTTTATTTTATATAAAAGCTACATACTTTGTTAAAAAACTATTGCTGGGACTATATAAGTAATTATTTCACAAATTACAAGTTAAATGTCTAGTTATAAGACAATATCTTGTTTATTGATCCATGATCTTTGATCCAATCCCCACCACTTTACGACCACCAGGTACACGTCAGGATACTTTGTGTTCATAAAACCCCCCTAGCACAGGTGTTCCTTTCATGTCTTCCAACATATATGTGGTGGGGTTAGTAATGTGAACTTTCACAATCTTAAATAGTTTACTAGACTAATTGGGCGTGTATTATTTGACCAAAATACTTTTACATTTACTGATTCGAACTATGTCATCCACACAGAACCGATTCCTATCGAACGTTTCCATGTGAGTGTAATCCTCTAGATTTGTATGATTACCGACATCTTTGGGCTTCATTCCGGTAGTTATATGCTTACGATTGTTGTAATCCATCGTTACGGTATCAATCCATTTGTATTTTCCTTGTAGACTAAACGTCTTATGTAGAGCACACCGAATGGTTCTGATAACACGGTTCGCAATTGCAGCCTTCTTTATGCTATAGGTGGAGTAATGATTGACTCCATAACGCTACATTAGTTTAATAAAATGCTCATTGTAGAATTCGTTTCCTGTATCTGTCTGCAAATTGGTAGGTTTCCGACCATTTTTGAAGAATGTTTGCATGGTCTGGGTAACTTCTATACCCGTTTTCGTGTTTAATCATTTTGTCCACAATTATTTCGAAAAACAGTTGATAACCACTAACGTATACCTATCGCCGTTATTTTGTTTGGCATGTGTTAAATTCCGTAAAATCTGCTTGCCAAAGGTAATCAAAACCATTAATTATTGTTCGGTAAGATGTCCCTTACTTATAGCATCACCATCTTCTTACGGGTCCACCAACTGTATCAAACGGTTTTCATCCAAATTGAACCTTGTTGATAAATAGTATTGGTTCGTGATGACATCTTGAGGATCTATGGGATTGGCAACATTGCTGAGTCTCTTATTCTCGATATCAAATTGATTATCATCAATAAGTTCAAACTGAGAAATTAATTTCTTGAATTGATGCTGGGCATGTGAACGTACAATTTTGTCAAGGGGCATTTTAGTTATGATGTGTCGGCATCAATGCATTCTCATTTATACTACTTAAAAAACGACTGTTTGGTTTTTCAATGTATCCATCTTCAGATAGTTCTTCTATAATTGATACTATGTCATTTACGACACCTGTGTTTCCCGCATATTTTTCTGCCCAAAATACTTCTAGATCACGAATTAGTTCATGTATATAATTCCAATATTTATATTGAATCGGCCAGTTTGTTAATTCCTTGAAAAACAGCTCCACCTCTAATTGTGGGCCATGATGATAGCAAAGGTTTGATTATTTGTATATACTTTTTGCTGCGGCTTCTACGAATTAGCCCACTTACATCATAATTTCGCCTTGCATCATTTGTGGCTTATAAAATACTTTTATTTTATTTTGCCACCATAATGTACTTTATACGCCCCCAAATGCTGGCGTAATGTGGTCTTTATAGCACGGAAATGTCATTGTTGCTAAGCAGCATGATTGACAGGAAACATATCACATGATATGTCACGTAAGTTGAAAGAATTATTGAAACAACCTTACTATACAACCTTTATTAATAAAAATAATAGTAATGAAACTTATTCTTTATAAAAATTGAAAATACAGTTGGATGAATTTGAAATTATAACTCCAGATGAGCCAACACCAAAGCTGACAGTTCCTTCGCCGTTTTGTGGTATACTTATAGCTGCTGTACCAGTAATGTTCTGAGCAATTTTAATTTTATTTTGCAGAGAATTCTCTACATATGATTCGGCTACTTTATCCGATCGCCATCCACCAAGCTGCTTCAGTGCCCTTGTATCACCGCCGCTTTCTGCAAAAGATCGTCGCCGCACTCCTACGAAAGCAATGCCCTGTGTACTTATGGGCATCCGGTAGATAGAGGAACTCTGCTATTATCCTCGGAATTTTGCCTAAGGTGTTTTTCCCAACAGTCTGAGCACTACATTTGACATTATGATACGACAAAAACAAGCTGTCAATTTTAGTATGTTCCGGTCGTAATGCTGCATATTTTCGGTACAGAGACGTAATCAACCAATCCATCGCTTGGTATATTGCCTCGAAGTATAAGTTTTGGTTTTTTTGATCTTCACTAATAACACTGATCCCTCAGTTGTTACGTCCTGTACAGGTAATCGTGCAGTTCTTCGCGACGACATGCTCCAAAAATACCAAAGGCAGTGACAACCTATAAAACACAATAATTTTTATAATGAGAATTGGAAAAAAAACTAAAATCGTTATACCTTAACTAACAAGTACGTATGATCAGGCGCCTTCAACATGAATTCTTCAATTTGATGCCGTTGCAATACATAGGACTTTTTAGCTTGATCACCTAGAGAATTATTCTTCATGAATTCTGTGAGCATGGAAAAACGAGATATATCATCTTCCTTCAACTTGAACATCTTTTTCAATTTAGAATATAAACACCACAGTGACGACGGCTTATAGATCTTTGACTGCAAAATTATATATTTATTGAATAGAGATAATTGACTATTGTATATATACAATCCCTTACCATTTGAGACAAGTATGCCATCACAACTTTTTCATCACATTTTGTGGACACATTTTTTGTGCTCCGCCACGCGCAAAACTTTTCGTACTCTTTTATGTATAAATATTTCGATTTACTTGGAATTATTTTTGCCTGGGCGGCCTCAAATTCATCTAAAATTTCTTGTGAATCAGTTTTTGCGTTTTCACCTTCCATTTTAGAATGCAAATTATTTACAAACAAACAGTACCTTAAAAACTTGCCGAAAATACTGAATCTTTTTAAAATTTTGTTCCAGTTTCATGGTGCAAAATAAAATAAAACATTGTATGTACCACGGGCATAATTGTAGATTATGGCTCTCAGGAATATAAAAGCCCTCCGCTTCGCGTCGGGCTTTTAACATTCCCTCGAGTCATAATCTTCTGATTATGCCCTTAATACATAAATATCTATTATAATTCTTTATATCTTTTGAATTTACTAGATTTAAATTGGGTGCTTGCATAATAAGCAGATCATATAAACCTGGAGTCCCTTTATACGTGACGCCTTTAATAATCATATCGTTTTCTTTAATTCTAACGGGAATATTACCAATTGTCCATTTGCCTGTTTTGATATCATAGTGGACTCCATAAGTATGATCATTACCACCTCCAGGATCTCTCATAATACGTTTAATGTATATACGGGGTAATTCATTGTATTTCTCGAGAAATACTTCTGAGATGAGTTCATTAAGGACAGTAGAATCATTTGTGATACTTCTGCTTCTGCCACGAGTATTAATCTCTCCTACGACAGATGTATCTAATAAAGATGAAGTCCCAAGACCTGAAGGAGGAGGAAATTTTCTTTGAAAAAACGGATGCTGAGCTAGTGGGCTAGTAGCAACATTTCATGAATCGTCTAGTGATGGTGAAGTAAAGCCTGGAGACCTTTGAACTTGAGCTAGTAGACTAGTGGTGGTAGTAGCGTGCTTTCTTGGAAACATGAACAGGGGTGTTTTTTTGGATTTAACGTCAATGGGCTCCTTAGGTGTTTTAACTTTTTTATCCGGATCGATTTTATTTACTATTGCAATGAAAGGTTCTATTAGAGAATTATAATTACCTTTAAATGTTCTTTCACTATCAATGCGAACAGTTTTACTTCTGTCATACTTCTGCTGTATTATTTTACGGGCCTGAATAATTTTTTGCTCTAATATCATCTCCATTCCAGCAAAAATGGTTTACTGAAAATGAACTAGTTTACCCTGAACGGATTAATTATTTTGGAATTTTACTGTAATTTTGACCAAACAGAAACAGTCAATATCATTATTCCTACCCATAGAAAAATATTCCCTTATGTTATTTTGCTTTTCACAAGCGATATCATCGAAAATATAAATGGTTTGATTTTGCACATTTAGGTTCAATCACATCTTGATTATCACTGAAGGTAAAGTAACCTATATCCCTCATTGGAAGTAAGATTTCCTGTGAAAGTTTGTACTTGTTTTGATTCAGTGACTTAGAGTATACGTACACCTGTTTAAAATTCAAACCATTTTTCTCAGTAAGTAGACTAATATTGTGTTTGTTTTTTTGCCACAATTGAAGGGGCCGCATATAAAACCGCGTATACCATTAGGAAGTAAATCACCTACTTTCATCGTTAATGGATGAAATAAAACTAAACGAATAATTACAGCATTTTTATTTATGTATTACAATAATTATAATTTTTCGCTTCTCCACTGAGTGTGTTGTACTGCACAATAGCATCATGGAGAGTAAGACCATAGACAACGATTTCATTATCGAAAGGTGTTAGAGATTTCATTTCCAATTTGATGTCCACTGTTGAGTTTTTTAAGGATTCATTTTGTTTAGAGCAGTCCATTACAAATGCTAGACATGATATGAATTCAGAATTATGCATCTTAATCATCTTCACCATAGTAATCACATCGGAATTTCAAAAAATTGTGATAGGCAGGTATGTATTGGTTAGCACTGAAATTAAAATGCATTGCTTCATATGGATTCAGATGTACTTTAAGGATTCTGATGTTAATGTGATAAAAATTTCCGGCCCTTGAAGACTTTGTGTACCTTTTACCTTGTTGGAATGCAACAATTATCCAACGTGGTTTTTCCAGTTGCGTTGATGTTTTTATTGGCCATATGATTGGTCGCTTGCTTTAAAGCAGGTAATTCCTATAACTCCCATTGACGAAATGGAACAATAATAACGGAATTATTATTGATTCCTTGAAACAACTTAGATTTCGCAGCATCACTAAGTGTTAAGTGTGGTACTTTTCATTCAATTTTATTTAAGGTTATTGTTGCATCAACGTCACCATAGTAGCAGTTTGTATCGCTTCTAGATCGAATCAAAATCAACTTAAGAGTTGGCTCATATTCGCGATGATACGACGATAATCCTGCATTATTCCAAATATGCGCTTCAATGGTATGCATACTGAAAAAGATTTTTCTCCATTTTGCTCATCCAATTCTGGTTCTTCATTCTTAGGTGACCATCCCAAATGGCTAAGTGTTTGCTCTTGCTTGCCGCATAAGAAATATATCCCTTAAGTGTAGATGTTATCCCTGGAATTCTGCAAATGTCCACTCTTTGACCACCTAACTCATAACAAATTTCTTCGAAAAGAAAGTTGGGAAGACTGTTGGTTAAGTTGCATGATTTTTTATCATCTTTTTTGAGATCAAGCTTACCTTCTATGTACCGAAAGCTATCGTAGGTAGCCGTAATTAGATATATATATATATATATATATATATATATATATATATATATATATATATATATATATATATTAATAGAATAAACTAAAATAAATATCCCAGGTCAATAATAATAAGAAAATTTAAATCAAATATAATTCTGGTGAACCCTTCCAGACTGGGACGGCACCAGCGAGTTTAGGCGTCGTTCGCTGCGCCCTCCCTATGTATAACTGAAAAATAGATATCAGCAACATGTGCAATTTGATTATAAATGAAATTGAGAAAGAAGTGTTAATTATACCGGTAGTTGTCTTTTCTGTGTATTGTGGTATTTTGGTGGTGTGAAATGGGATAGTGTGGTGTATGTACCAGGTAAGTAAATTTCGTATTATTTTAGTTTGATACAAAATAGGGTTATAACATGAACCATGTGGTGTACAATTTTTAACTTGAAAAAAATGGGGTGGTACAAACGGGGTTGATAGTTAGGGGTATCGGGGTGTGTTTCGGTAAAGATAAGGGACTATTATAGGATAATTCGTATCCAAGAGTGTGTGTTCGCGGTCGAAACCACCGGTCACTTGCTAGAGGGAAAATTGGATGTTTTGGGGTAATTAATTCACAGGGAAATAACTATTTGTTCGGGGTGGAGCGTTCGGTGAAATAAATATGTCTCTGGTGACAATTTTCAAAAACTGAGGGTCTGGCCGGGAAATTCCGTTTATATACTCCTTATTATCTGGGTTCCCTCTGCGAAGTCTGGGTGGAGTATCAGAATGGATCGTTTCCGGAGGAGGAAATTCCGCGTCGATGCTTTTGATATCCTTGACATAGACTGGTCCTATTATCTTTTTCGTGGCTAGATTACGAAGTTCGACGATTACGGGTGAGATAATTTTCTTTGTAACATATGGGCCCATGAATTTAGGTGCTAATTATGCATTGAAAACTTTAATTTTGCTGGAAAGAAAATGAGTGCGTTTATATCCTAACTCGCCAATTCTTTGACGATATGGGCGACGTCGGAGATCGTACTCTCGCTTCTGAGTGTCGAAGGAGAGAGATAATGTGTCCTTCTCGAGCTGTCTCAGATTCTCGGTCCTTTTCATATGTTGAGTCTGCTCTTCGGTCGCCAGAGGGGTGTATTGGCGGAGTTATGTCGGCGGAGTTGTGTCGTGCCAGGGGGATTAAGTTCTCGACCAAAAGTGTGTAACGCTGGGGAGAACCCTGTGGAAGAATATTCTATGGAGTTTATGGCGAAGGGTATTTCCGGTAAGTGGATATCCCATTCTTTTTTATCCTTTCCGGTGGACTGGATAATCATAGTACCGATTACCTATAAGGTGGTGTTAAACGATGGATAATGCCGAGTTCTTCTAGGGCCTCCGTAAGCAAGCGGCTGGTGTACAGGGGACCGTTGTCCGTGAGGAGTTTGTACGGACATTCATTTCCAAAAACTACCTGTTCGAGGAACGCATGGAGATCCGCGGGACTAGTGGCTTGAAGAAGAGGTTTTGATTCTCCTGTGTTGTCCACTCCAGTGGGGAGAGAGCTGGTTTAGATGGGACGGACTGAGATAGACGAGAAAGTGCGTTAGCAACTTTGTTCAGCGTTCCCCTTCGGTTGTTCTTAGCTATGATTCAAGGAAATATGTCCAGTTGTTTGAAGATCATCAGTTCTTTTCTAGTAGGTTAGTGTTTTGACTAATTTATAAGCTCTGATTCTAGAAAATTTGTTTATTTAGAGGTTTTAAAAGTATAATTTTTTGTGTCAAGGTTTTTTTAAATTTAATACAGATGAATAACACTAACGGAATACTTATTATTCAAGAAAAACTTCAAAAGTCTAAGCTAATCCACAAATGTGAGAAGACGTTAAGGGAATTCGAGTTAAGGTCGTTCAACTGGAACATATTGAGATACGATACATCAAAATTAGTCATGCGGTCTCACTTTTCTTAGTCGCATCGTAATACCTTGATCCGTTATTAAATTATCGCAGGAAAGGGATTTTTTTTCAATTAAAACACCTCGTGTATCTGAAACGAAGGGCTCCTTACTCTAAATCGCAGCGTGCTTTCCTGTTCTCCTATTGTGATAGAGTTACTGCTAGCTTACTTCTCTCACTAATTTAGGCTAAGTGCATAAGTTTGAAAAAAGTTTTATTCGTCTACGTATGTTCCATTTTTACCGATATAAGGCATTTTTTGGTATTTTATTAAACTTATCTAGCCACCACGCGTCAAACGTACAATACCACAATGCTCCGGAAGTCCGAAACATGGACATAGAAAAAATTTCTGCAACAGAACCCCTCGCTGTATTATTTGCACTGGCTCACATAAAACTTCGGAATGCGAACACAAAGACATCGCAACGTTACATGTGTAAACTGCAAAGGGTATCATCCTGAGAACTACAGGGGATTCCCAGCCTGCAAGGAACTACAACAAAGAATGTTTCCTCCGCTAAGAGCGGAAACACTCCCGAGCACAGGATACTATCAACCAGACCTCACCAATGCACAAATACTAACAAACAACTCGCAACAAACCAGCCAAAAGACTCAATATCAAAATACCAAAACGACAAATCAGACCAACGACATGACAGAATTAAAACAAATGATGCAACAACTAATGGAACAGATGAGCACCATATTAAACATGTTAACCAAGTGCGTCACTAAAACACATAATGGATATTATTCTTAAAATAGCGATATGGAAAGCCAATGGGCTATTACACCACAAAGAATAACTCTCAACCTTCATCAAAAATCACTATATATATATATATATATATATATATATATATATATATATATATATACATCGTATTAATCTCAAAATGGCACTTTACAAAACGAAGCTACTTCAACATTCCAAAGTATGACGTATTCACAACACAACACCCAAGCAGCACCGCCCATGCTGGTACAGCAATAATAATTCGAAGCTCAATCAAGTATCATGAACTACTAAAATACAGTCAACCACAACGACAAACAATAGTAATTGAAGACTGGCTAAGTCCAATTGCACCATTAATAGTCCATTTCCCACCACGGTACAACAATAAGCAGGCAACATACGAACACTATTTTCATACACTAGGCCCTAGATTCATCTTTGATGGAGACTTTAACGCCAAACACGTATACTGGAGTTCTAGTCTAAGCACCACCAAAAGAAGAGAAATGATGAAAGCAGTAAATAACTTACGGTTAAGACAAAACTCGTTCGGCATATCCAATCGGAAAATTGTCCTATCGTAGTGAAGAAGCAAGTCGCAGAGAAGCTTAGACTAAGAAGAATCTTGCACACAACAAGATATCCAAACGATAAAATTGTGCTCAATCATGCTACCGCCGAGCTCAAAGACCTTCTGCGAAACATTAAAAACAAACACGTACAGAACTACCTAAAGTACTTATCTCTATCATAAACAATTGATTACTCAGTCTGGCGAGCTACAAGCAACTTAAAATATGCGAAACAACACAAAGCACCAATCCGCGCCAAAAACAATAACTGGGCAAAAAGTAACCGAGAAAAGGCGGAAAACTTCGCAGAACGTCTAAAGAAAGTCTTCGAACCATTCCCGACGATAGTAAACAACGAAGGCGAAGTCCACAGATTTATAGAAACGCCGTACCAAATGAGCCTGCCGATTAGACAGTTTAACGCCTACCAGGTAGAAACTACTATACATAACATAACAAAGTGAACTCCAATAGAGCCCCAAGTCAAGACCTAAACACTGGCAGAAAATTAAAAGAATTACCAGACAAGGGATGCCAGTTCATAACTTACCTATTCAACGCAGTCTTAGTACTACGGCATTTTCCTGACCAGTGGAAGAATTTAACAGTTATTCTAATACAAAATTCAGATAAGCCTAGTGACCAACTTGCGTCCTACAAACCCGCTGTTATCTAAAGTATTTCAGAAAATACTCTTAGAAAAGATATATCCAATTCCTTTAGACGAATAGGTCATACACGATGATCAACAATTCGGCTTCATAGAAAACCATGTGTTGCGCTGCGGTGTTCCGCGACATTAAGCAGGTCTTTGACAAGATCTGGCACCAAGCGCTGCTTTACAAAGTTAATAAAACCTTACACACGCATTACTACGAAATATTCAAATCTTACCTAACTAATAGGCACTTTTGCGTCAAATATGGCAGCCAAATAACACCACTCCATCCTACCACATCAGGAGTACCCCAAGGCAGTGCTCTGGACCCCATTTGGTACTACATTTTCACGCGAGACCTCCCAACATCTGCATAGATGCTACTTTTGCTTATGCCACAGTTTTTCTTACGTCGCACACAAATCGAAATTACGCATCCCAAACGCTTCAAAAAATATATGGAGTCTTTTTTTATAAATTACCCTATCACATACAAAGAATAGGAAATTTAAAACGTCCGTGATTACTTCTAATGTAGGTGGTAAAGTATATTTCCTGCAGTTTATCCCCAATATGTAGCACTAGGATCTTTTAGAACTAAGCATTATCGATTTTTGTCTTTTATAAAAACGCCAGATGTACAGTTCAACCTGCTGGCAAAAACACGATGCCAAACTTAATTGCAATTATTTCAAAATTTCCAACTGCGGAACTGTACTCTGGGCACTGTATGCTTCGATTTTCAACTACTCTATTCATAGATTCTGTTGCCGTTATTACGACTATAAGACGATATGGTGGGTGGGGATCCACAACAGTCACTGAAAGCTACAATGACAATTAGGAAAGAAGGTGTTACTTTAGAAGATAAGGTACTTTACTTATGTAAGAAAGTAAAAATGTGTCTACATTATGTTTAGTTTAAATGTAAAAATGGATAAGTATATAGTTCTTTTACGAGTCAGTTGAAAATAGACAATTTATTTTTGTTATTACGAATATATTTGTCTAACCCGCTAATGTTCATTTATAATTAAAATAAAATTTAAGACAATTTACTTTTCCTTATTTTTAAGTTGTAATATTTCAAGAATACGGTCCATATTTATCCCTGGTTGCCAACCGCGCGGGGCTTTTCAACTGACTTCATAACAACTATACCAACAGGGTTGCTCATTAGTGCGTCGAAGTGAATTTACGTCTAAAATGTGCACAGTAGAAAAAATGTTTTTCCGACGGCCACATGTGAAAATGACATATAGCACACAGATTATCTACTGCAAAGTCACAAATAATATCACTCTAGAATTGAAAAGTAAAATATCACTCTAGTGTGATATGTATGTCAACTAAATATGTTGACCTTGATCTCAAAGTATTCCACTTTTTACCTGGCACTATCTAACCATTGTGCTGCATAATGTCATAAAACACAAAGAAAATCACACTTTAAACTTAAAAACACTTAAAAAAATTATTTATAAGTGTTTAATCAAAATTAAAATTAAATATTCCAATTCCATTAATTTTAATGTTTATAAATGTTAAAGTATTTTTGACATTTCTAATAATAGTTGTCCGCTTTTTTTGAATACTGACATTTTTAAAGTGTGCAGTACTTCGAAAGCCTTCACTCCACCTTTTCCAGAAACTGATATCGAGGCTGATACTGTACAAGATGCACAAATAACGGAGACAACAAACATCTCTAAATCTTTATTACAAACTTCATTACAATTTACGAATTGCACTAATAGTAATATTGCTTTCAATTTCTACCATTCTAAGTAGTTCTTATTTTAAGTTTTTGTTATTCAATCGTTATTTTTCTTTGTATTCAATCAACAATAAAATTCTCAAATTAAAGTAATCAAAAAATGTATTTACTTTTATTTTTGGAGATTGTGCATTATTTGTGGTCGTCGGAAAAATAGTGTACCGGGTGGCCAGATAAGAATGCAAAGTGCTGTTTCTCGGAAACTATTCGTCGCAGAGAGTTGCGGTGAAACATTTTATACTAAAGTGGCCAAAAAAAGACTGTGGAAAATATTTTCATTTCAATTTGCAAGATGACCGCCCGGGGTCGTAACCGCCATCCTAAACTTTTAATGTGATTTTTTAATGAACCACCTAGTAAATGTAACAAAAAATTATATGCTTTTTAAAGCTCAGCTTTATTCGAGTAATTTTTGTTTGGCTTATCTATTAAAATAAAGTGCTGGGGGGTGATTCGGTGATAAACGATTGAACTGATTGTAATAAACTTAGTCTCGTTGGAAAGAGCATTTATTGCTCCATCAAATCATCTTACCTGTAATATGTCTAATTTCAAGTGATGCCGCTAGAGCGCGTTTTCTGATATAATATCAGAAAATTGCAAAATTCTCTAAAAAATTAAATGCAACAATATGACTTTTTTGTCATAAAAATGAGATGAAATCATTCCTAAATAGGTTAGTGAAAACCGCATCTCGATATCTTATTCATACCCTAAAATATCGAAGCAAGAAAATTTAGTTATAAAATTTGAAAAAGTCGATATTACACCGGTATTTATTCTTATTTATTTGTCTTTTTTCAAGAGTCAATGAAAAATTTCATCATTTATAATTTTTAAATAATAACCCTTTTCATAATTTCAAAAATTAAATAAAAACTTGTAAACAAATATTAAAATTTGACAGACAGAAAATTATGTTTGTTGTACAAATAAGTCCTTAAAACTACCTATAATGTCTTTTACAAATGATGAAGCTGTTGATATGATTGCGGTATATTTTGAATGTCTTAAAAATGCGGCATTGGCTAAAAGAGTATACTCAGATCGATATCCAGATCGGCGTCTACGCGATGGGAGAATTTTTCCGCGTTTAGTGCAAAATTTGCGTAATACTGGAAGCTTTCGACCAAAGTTGCGAAGAGACTCGGCTAGAAGAATGAAAAACAATATTGTTAATGTATTAGCATAGGTGTGATTGTATCCCCAGGTTAGTACGGGAGCAATGTCTATCGCATTGGATATGTCACGAACATTTTAAAGGATCACAGGTAAGTTCTTATGTCACTTAAAATACTACTTTACATGTTTCACAATGTGTTTGTAATTTCAAATTCATAGAATGCACCCGTATCATATGGTTTTACATCAAGACTTGGACCGATGGATAGATTATTGTCATTGGATGTTGGGCATGATCAGGGAAAATAGAGGATTTTTATCCAAAATTCTTTGGACTTTTAAAAGTGATGGAAACGTTAATTTGCATATGCATTGTTTGTCTGAAACCAATCCTCACTGGTTGCACGGGCCCAACATCAAGGTCGTTCGAGTGTTAGTGTGTGGTGTGGCATCCTGGATGGAACTATTATAGGTCTCTGTTTCTTTTATGAACCACTAAATGGTGCTGATCCCCAAACTTAACCCGTTTGGACTTTTATCTGTGGGGTCGGTTAAAAGATATTGTTTACGAAATTCCACCAACAACGAGATAAGACATGAAAATACGAATTCGAGAGACCATTCGTAGCCTGTCAAGAACAGAAGTTGAAGCTGCTGTAATGTTCATGCATGAGCGGCTCCAACAGTGCATCGAGGTGGATGGGAGACAATTCGAGCATTTAAGTAGGTACTTCACGCCTACTTAATGCCTACTTAAGTAGCCATTATTGCACAATCGGTCATTTTTAGGGCCATAAATAAAATTAATAAAAAGAATTCCGTAAATTTGGAATAATACCTTTCAAAAATAAATATTATCATATTATTACCTTTAATTTTTGAAATTATAAAAACTTTTATTATTTAAAAATTATAAAATGATGAAATTTTTCATTGAATCTTGAAAATAGACAAATAAATAACAATAAATACCGGTTTAATATCGACCTTTTCAAATTTTATAACTAAATTTTCTTTCCTCGATATTTTAGGGCACGAATAAGATATCGAGATACGGTTTTCACTAATCTATTTAGGGATTTCATCTCATTTTTATGAAAAAAATTCATATTATTGTATTTAATTTTTTAGAGAATTTTGCAATTTTCTGATATTATATCAAAGAAACGATGTCTGATTAACTATGAATGAGTAGTTTACTATTTTTAACATTATTTTACTGACGGTCAAGTATGAATTGATGGACATGCTTTTTAAACTGGTTTGTAGTTAGTTTTTTGCAATAGTCAGGTAGTGAATTATAAACAATGACGATATTATAACTAAAAAAGCGTTCAAAATGTGAGGTTTTATGCAGAGGAGGGGTAATTAAGGAACAAAATCTGGTGTTAGCACTGAACTTTATCTTTTCATAGAGGTACGGTGGTATTTTGCCAGTAATGATTTTATGGTACAGAGTAGCAGAGTGTACAAATCTTCTGTTTTTCATATTTAACCACTGTATATCAATTAATTTGTGTGAAATGTGTTCATACTTCCTTACACCATAAATCAAGCGTAGGGAGGAATTCTGAATTTTTTGAATTCTTTGTTTATCCGTAGCATCTAAGCAAGGTCCATAGAGAATGTCACAGTAGTTAAACTGCGAGAGGACAAGTGACTCACATAGGATAATTTTTAAATCTTAACCAATGCTGTATCGATTTTAAAAGATCAGTTTTAAATTTAAAAATGCTTTCTTTATCATCTCTGAGACTTGTGCCTTAAATCTAAGGTTAGAGTCCATAATCACTCCAAGATTTTTAACTTGCTCCTGAACAAGTAATATAGACTCCTTAACACGAATTTGTACGGCACATTTATGTCGGTCCCTTGCCTTACTTTTACCGAATAGCATCACAGATGATTTTGATGCATTGATATGCAACCCGTGCTCCTCAGATGTTTTAATAAGACTGCAGATATCACTATTTAAGCACTCTACCGCTTGTATTGTACTACATTCCTCAAAATCGTAGAATAGTTGAGTGTCATCAGCATATTGATGAAACTTTACATACTTTAAACATTTGTAAAAATTCGAAGTATACAAGACGAAAAGCAAGGGACCCAAAATCGATCCCTGAGGAACCCCACAGGTTACAGGCAGTGTATCAGACTTTTTATTGTTGAGTACTACTAGTTGTGTTCTATCCTTAAGATAATTTCGAACTAAGCTACAAGCGTCTAAACTGATACCAACATAATGCAGTATGCTCACTAATAAATCATGACTAATAGTGTCAAGGGCCTTAGAACAATCAAGCGAAACTAAAATTGATAATTTTCCCGAGTCCGTTGCAGCAAAGATATCATCAGCTATATTTAACAGAGCAGTTGCACAACTTTATCCTTTTCTAAAACCTGATTGGGTTTTAGGGAAAATAGAATATTTATTAATATGATCAATCATTTGATTAGATAACGCCTTTTCTAGGACCTTCGACAGTGCTGGGAGAATACTAATTGGACGCAGGTCTGTGTAGTTCGTTGGACTGCAATTTTTGTTGACAGGAATTACATTTGCAACTTTCCATACTTTGGGTACAGAGTTAGACTGTATGGACAGCATAGCAAGAGCACATACACACTTATTCCATCCTCACACACAGCCTTAGACTTAATATTGTAAAGTATACTCATTACATCGATATAAGTAACTTGTTGAAATTTTAACTTATTTTGGAAGTCAGACATCAGGTGTTCCATGTAAAATTTTATTAGATCATTGTTGACGCTATTTTTAGATGTAGAAACAAAAGCTTCATTTATTTTATTGGGATTGTTCAAATGAGATGGAATTTCTACAATGCGTGATTTGGAATAAATGTTTAATCGCTTAAGCTCTTTCCATGTATTGTGTGATTTATTTGTACGAATATGGTAATCCAAATAAACACTTTTTTCTTTATCTATAGCATAATTTGTGTGATTTCGAAGCCTCTTGTAAAAGTTCCAGTGTGTGTTATTTTTTGTTTTTTTAAATTTCAGCAACGTAGCATCACGCAGGAACATCATGCTGTTGATTGTGTCAGTAAGCCCGGTCATTTTTTTGCCACTTTAGTAATAACATTTTTTACCGCAACTCTCTACTACGAATAGTTTCCGAGAAACAGCACCTTGCATTCTTATCTGGCCACCCGGTACATTACTAGTATGGAAAGTGCCATTTCACAATCGTGTGAAATTGGTCACTGTCCATACTTGTCATGTAATATACTATTATACAAAAGCTGCTTGAATTCAAGCACGCTATAACCTAAAAATATTTTCGTATTCCTATACAGTGTTCCATAACAACGGTACATAACCTATCTTTCTTGTTTTAAATGGAATGGTATAGTTTTTACTGCGGATTTCGTTTCTACTCTGAAAAACAACCGGTTTCTATTAAACATGCCGTATAGCTAAACTTAACCGTTTTTGAAATAATTGTACTTTTAGATAAAAAATTATCATTTTTCGTCGTAGTTCAAAAACTTATTTTGAGGTTACTACCAAATCTATGAATTTGTAACCTCGCAAGTAATTTGTGCAGACATTGATCTTTTAAGAAAAACTATGAAATATTATACAGTGTGTACCAGAAATATGAATTTACAGTTTTTTTGCTTTAAATGTAATTACCTATCTTACCTTAAGTACAACACCCTGTATATTATTAAATTATTCGAAAGAAAATTGAAAGACCTACATTTTTTGTAATACACAAGAACACGATCATAACAGTAAATGCTAAAATATATTGACTTCTGTATTACGTATGTGAGTGGGAATGTAATTTCATAAAAAAATTTAATAGATATAAAAATAATACTATAAAAAACGAAAGTTTTTTAAAAGGCATGCTTTTATTTACGTGTAGAAAACGCACTTAAAAGGAGAAACTAATTTTTTTCTTTGCACCAAAATGTGATCAAAAATCTTTACGACCAAAAATAAAAGCGTGGGGCGCTCATACTATAAACATGTGGAGAGAAGTGAATTATGATGAGCGCCCCATGCTTTCATTTTTAGTAGTAAAGATTTTGTTCACACTTTGGTGCAAAGAAAATAATTATTTGGTCCTTTTTAGTGCACTTTCTACGCGTAAATAAAAGCGTGCTTTATGAAAAAGTTTCTTTTTTCATAGTATTATTTTTGTTTCTATTAGAAGTTTTTGTATGAAATTACCTTCTCACTCATATACGTAATACAACAGTCAATACATTTTACCATTTATTTAAGTATGGTAACTGTAATGATCGTTTTCTGGTCAACATACCTAATATTATACAGGGTGCACATTTATTGTACCACGAAGAATTAAAATAAAAATCTTAAAATTGTAAATATTTTAAAAACCGTTACAGAAAGACAAAATTTGCTTATTACAAAATGTAAGTCTCAATTTTCTTTATAATAATGTAATAATATACCGGATCTTGTATTTAAGATAAGATAGTTATTTACATCTAAAACAAAAAATTATAAATTCATATCTCTGGTACACCCTGTATAAAAATTAAATAAGTCATAATATTTCTTAAAAGATCAATGTGTGCACTAATTACATGCGGAGTTACAAATTCATAGATTTGGTAGTAACCTCAAGATAAATTTTTGAAATACGACGGAAAATGATAATTTGTTATCTAAAAGTATAAATATTTCAAAAACGGTTAAGTTTAGCTGTACGACATGTTTAATAGCAAGTGGTTGTTTTTAAGAGTAGAAACGAAATGCGCAGTAAAAACGATACCATTCCATTCAAAATAAGAAGGATAAGTTTTTAGGTTATAGCGTGCTTAAATTCAAGCAACTTTTGTATAAAACATTTTTTTCTGATGTGCACAATTTAGCCGCAAATACACTTTGACGCACTAATGAGCAACCCTGTATACGTGAGTGCGTTTTGATGATCATTATTATGCTATTTTAGCCCCTTCGTCATACAAACAGACTTTTTCTCTTGCTAGTGGTGCCAAAATATGTTTAATAGATTTTGCAACCCAATTTATAGCACAAATTAGTATTACCTTGATTAATTAAAAAAAAACTATCCTCCATGTCATAATATAATTATGTAATGTTTTTGTTATATTATGTAGTGATAGAAATGATTAAATTGCGTAGTTTTACTTTTTAAAACAAATCCTATTTTAAATGTCAATCAATCAAACATATTAATATAAATTAAATACGCATAATATTCTGAGCTTTAATAGAAAACCACCTGATTACTCACAAAAACATTGAGTTACGCAACATTTTAGTATCAAAGAAAATTACATCGGTATAGAGCACCAAAGTTCTTTTTTCAATAAAATTGTAGCGCATATAGTTTGTAGTGTGTATAATACAATAGAAGTGTAAACACTCTATATTAAAACAAACTATTTAAAGTTACGCTCTATTAAGTACTTAATTATTGAACAAGTTTGTAGATAAATCATTTAAATGTTAAAATATTCAGTGTATAATTAAAAAAACCTTGTTTAATTGCTAATAATTTGTATAAGAATTTTTTGGAAATTTTTTGCTGTTGTTTAATATGCAACCAAGATTTGTAATTATTGCGAAAATTAGTGTTGATTTATTTGATACGTGATGTTAAACATTAGTACTGGTAGCATAACATTTAATGGATATGATATTTTAAACATATCTAAACCTAATTTTTGGACGTTTTTTTGTTTTTTTTGTTTTGCACGAGTTACATACAATATTTTTTCTACGTTCATTCAAAAAAGAAAAAAAAGGTGGACATAACTGTATGTAAATATAAAATAATTTTTAATAATGTAATATATAATATCTAATTATGATTGATTATCATTCATCGCGTGATTTGCTGTATGGTAAATTTAACGATGCTACATTTGACAGTGCCCTGATTTATGGTTAGGGTGTCAAAAAAATCTTCATCGCTACTGTCATTAAAATTTTCGTGCACTGGGTCGTAACAAAATGTAGTTTTTTTTTTATACTTACAAACTATTTGAAATGAAAAACCAAATTATGTGCTCGAAATTTAACTACAACTGTTTAATATTTATACAATGGCCTAATTACATTTCATCTAATTAATCAATATCACTTCAAAAAAGGAACTCAAAAACATAATAACCTAAAATATTTAGCATCTGTTCAAAAGAAGTTTAGTTCTCTTGTCAATCCATTTACTGGCGTTTCTATATTTGCACAGTTGCATCTTTTAAATTAGCTTAGTTTAGTACGCCTGCGTAGCCAGCGTAGTGTGCAATAACATTTTTTTGCGCTAGTGCATTAAACGGTAATTTTTTACACAAAAAATGATGCACAAGTGTTCGTTTTTTAATTGAAGAAAAGAAATTAAAAGCACCTATAAGAACAACATTAGTATTAAATGTCATTGTCACAATGACATCTCAATTAAAAGTGTGCAAAAATTTATTTACATTAACATTTTTCTGTTCAAATTATATTTGTTAATGATATTTAGAAATGAATTTATTAGCATTTCCTTTACTAAATTCATATATTACTTTCCAACTTATCTTGCATAAGTTGGAATGAGTTATAAAAACAAGGGAGGTGGAGACATTGTCAAGAGAAGAAAATTACTGTCATAGCTTGAATTTTGAAAATTTTGGATTACATTTTTTAACTGAAACTGATGCAGTTTTGGACTAAACATAGTATAAATTCACACTTTTCAAAAATTTTAGACTTCTTTGATCAAAATCATTGAATACGCGTTTCTATATTTGCACAGTTGCATCTTTTAAATTAGTTAGTTTAGTCGCCTGCGTAGCCAGCGTATTAATAACATTTTTTCGCTAGTGCATTAAACGGTAAATTTTTACAAAAATGATGCACAAGTGTTCGTTTTTAATTGAAGAAAAGAATCGTTAAAAGCACCTATAAGAACAACAAAATATAAATGATCATTCTTGATCACAATGACATCTCAATTAAAAGTGTGCAAAAATTTTTTACATTAACATTTTTCTGTTCAAATTATATTTGAATTAATGATCTATTTAAGACAAATGAATTTATTAGCATTTCCTTTATTAAATTATAATAACGATTTCCAACTTATCTTGATGTTGGAATAGTTATAAAACAAGAGCGTGGAGACATTGTCAAGAGAAGAAAATTACTGTCATAGCTTGAATTTTGAAAATTTTGGATTACATTTTTTAACTGAAACTGATGCAGTTTTGCTACATAGTTTTCACACTTTTCACACATTTTAGACTTTCTTTGCATCAAAATCATTGAATATCAACCGATCTATTCAAACAAATAATTTTCGCTTGCAGTTATTAAACTTTATTACATAAAACGAAAATTTTAAGTTTTTTGTGTTTTTTGGTACGCTTTTAAGAAAAAATCGTTAATGAGTCGTAAACAACAACAAAATAGTGAAGACTGGGGAGACTCCTTCTTTGATCTGCGCATGCACCTAAAACACTTTTGGTTTAATGAATGGAAGTGGTATTGAAATAGCATTTTCAATGTCAAACCATTGACTTTAACACACAAATCAATGTGTGTTAAAGTCAATGGTCAAACTGGCAGAGCACATTTGGACTAATGGTAGAATGGTCGCCTACATCACCTTTGGTGCGGGTTCGATTCCTAGTCAATGTAACTTTTGTTTAATTTAGGTTAGAGTAGTTTTTTTTATCTAATCTAATTCTTTTTATCTTAATCGGTTAGGTTACAGTAGTTTTGTTTAGCTAATCTACACTAGATGTATATACCGAAAGTTTTTAGGTCCATGCGCAGATCAAGGAACGCGTTCTTCTCCTTAATCGTTCCTGGAGACTCTCGACATATGCAGACAATGGACAGAGTAAAATGTCAATAGTTTTTGAAGTCTCATATTCTCAATTTGGTTCTTAGTTTAGTTATTAGTTAGGTTATGTATATATTTTAGACACATATGAGCAAGTTTTGCATTTATATCGCCCGCCAAATGTGTGTCTGTGGAAATACGGGACACTTGTCCAGTATATATTAATGTAATTTCAGATTAAAAAATGCGAAGATATTATGAAAAGAAAGTCAGTAATCAGGAATTTGATCCTGGTGTTATGAATCCAGCGGTTAGTGATGTAATGCATAGTAGAATGAGTATAAGGCAAAGTGTCGAAAAAATCATGCAACCAAAAGCAGAGTGTGCAATTACCTCAACAAAACACGAGATATGAGCTATGAAAATGTGGAGTTTAAACCAAATTTTTGCGAAGCAGGTATGGAATCTGCCCTAGGAGTGTATCTATTGAAATGTTCCGCCATGTTTCATACGCTAACATCAAAGTTAATCAGACGCCTGGCTTATGAATCCGCGATTAAACATTCTATAATGATCTCTAAAACATGAAAGTATCATAAAAGTGCTTCCTAAGATTGGTTTAGGGACTTGTGAATCGGATTAAGAAATCGACAGGCTACTAGGATAGCGATAATGACAGCTTACTATCCAACAAGTTTAGAAAATTGTAGGTAGAAAAGAACAAGGACAAATAGGTCAGGTTACTTCCAGAAAAAGAGATGAGCTAGTCACCCAAGTGTGAATTGTTTGTGCTAATGGCAGTGACATCCCACCTGTAAGAATTTTTCCTAGACATCGGTGCAACCCCAGTAGAGTGGTGAAAGGCATAACAGAAGAAGGTCCTTTAGGCATAGTCCATCCCAGTGGTTGGATGACTTATGAACACATCTTTGACGTTCTGCACCACTTCATCAGACATGTGCGATGCAGTAAAGGAAACAAGGTTTTGGCAATTATGGATAACTACGAATCGCACTTATCCCTGGAAACAGTAGACTTTTGAAAAGCGAACGAAATTATAATTGTATTGTCCCGTTTGATAGAAATATATTCTCAGACAGGCATAGATCGCTCGTTACCAGACAGTGAAGGTCTTGAAGATATATTAACACAAATAACTACCAAGCACAACTTGGCCAGTCCGATTTGCCATCAACATCGAGCACATCTTTGATGAAAGGAACAGCACCTGATAGGAGCATTCATTCAAAATCAAGAGGAGTTGTGAAGAAATCGTTCGCATCTCCAGAGGAAGTAAATCCTTCCCCAATAAAGCAGAATAACATCCAAGGAAGAAAAAATAACGCTACATGATCGCTACTGATACACCTGAAAAACTACTTTTAGAATAAAAGGGATGATTGAAAAAGATCAAAGGGGCTGCGAAGAAAGAAAACATCACAAAAGTAGAATTTTTCTAGGAGGAATCCTCCGATGATGAAAACGAACAAGTTGTTTGCTGACCGTCCGTCAGATGATTGTTTGAGCTTTGATGGTGATTGGATTCCTGAAGGGAGATATATTATCACGAAAGCTTACGGGAAATAATCTGTCAGGAAACGTGGTCGATGGAAGATATTTAAATAGGTACAAGGTTCGCATTTTGTAGCGCAATATTCCTTCGAAAAGATTCGGCTTGTTAGACGAATCACCAGCACTGGTTAAATTTGATGAAGTTGTCATCGAAGACACGAAAGCAAGATCAAGGACATGGTCTATTCCAATGTAGATTTATCTGAACACACTTTACAATAATTTACTTTAAAACAACTTGTAATGTATAATCTACCTTTCGGTATTATAAGTGTTTTGTAACTAATGGTTTCCTATTAGTGGAGTTTATCGGCCTATTTCCACAGTTTAGGCTTTTTGAGCGCGACGTTTCGGAAGCGGACTCTGCTTCCGTCATCAGGCTTAGTCCTGAGAAAGACTGTTTTCGCACTTGATTCGAATTCATATGTTTATATATATATATATATATATATATATATATATATATATATATATATATATATATATATATATATATATATATATATATATATATATATATATATATACACACAAAAATCGCTCGGACCTGTCGATTTTATTTTTTTTTCGGGGCATATTTTGCTAAAAAAATTTTTTTTTTTTAAATTGCAACCCAATTTTTTTATTGCATTTTTGGATTGCCCTTACAATTCTAAACATTTGTCATGTACCATGTGCTATACCTAAGTCCAAGCGTTTTGGAGTTATTCGCATTCAAAATTTAAAAATTGAAAAAAGGTCATGAAGAAAACGAAAAATAAAATAATTTTTATAACGTTTTATTATATCGAAAACAAAGATTCGTAAACTTAAAAATAATTTTATTTTAGCAAATGTTCGAAATGTCCTCCGTTAGTCAACTGACAATAGCCTAATCGATCTACAAATTCCTGCTGCACATTTCGAACCATTTCGGGCGTTATTCGACGTATTTCTTGACGGATGCGTTGAGTGACCACCAAGATCGCCCGATCTAACACCACTAGACTTTTTTTATGGGGATACCTTAAAGGCAAGGTATTTAAAAGCCAACCGGCAAATCTGGATGATTTAAATTTTGAATGCGAATAACTCCAAAACGCTTGGACTTAGGCATAGCACATGCTACATGACAAATGTTTAGAATTGTAAGGGCAATCTAAAAATGCAATGAACAAATTGGGTTGCAATTTGAAAAAAAAAATTTTTTTTAGCAAATCTTTCTTGAAAAAAATTGTGCTTTACGAGATATTGAATTAATTCCTTACTTTACGACCACGGTATATATATATATATATATATATATATATATATATATATATATATATATATATATATATATATATATATATATATATATATATATATATATATATATATATATATATATATATATATATATATATATATATATATATATTATATATATTAAACTTTCGTGGTTGCGCAGAAGTTTATTGCGCATGTTGCGCCGTAACTTCTTGCGCAGGTGTATTGCGGTTAAGCTCTTCGCGCGTTATTGGAATCCATATGGGTTTCATTTCTACCAAAAGATCCGACAATCGAAAGACTGATATACCTGACTATAGCAAAACATAAGGGGGACTTCTCCGATTACCAGAGAACTAGACTAACCCCACACTACAGCAAACCTCCGCATCTGTACGGCCTACCAAAGATTCACAAGGAAGAAATTCCTCTGAGACCAATTGTGAGCTCGAGAAATTCACCTTGTCACCCATTAGCACACTATCTGCTAGGTATCATCACACCCTTATCGGGAAAAACCGAGTCTATGGTCAAGAATACGCAGCACTTCGTGAAAAACATCAGAAACTTCCAACCAAACCACGGAGAAATACTGGTAAGCTTCGACATTGTGAGTCCATTCACAAATGTGCCTACCGATAAGGCACTAACTATCATAAGGGACAAGCTGGAAAAGGATGAAACAGACGAACGCACGCAACTCTCGGTAAACACAATAATGGAACTTCTGACAATATGCATTGGAACTACATACTTCCAGGTAGAAGACAAATTCTTCCAACAAGAGTTTCGGATGGCGATGGGTTCCCCACTATCACCCATAGTGAGCAATATATATATATATATATATATATATATATATATATGATCTAAAAAATATATATTGGATTACTCAGTGGCTCAGCGGTAAATGTGTCAGACTAGCAAGTGAAAGGTACGAAGTTCGAATCTGAGAGTAGTTAAGTGCTTGGGAAAAAATTTATATATATATATATATATATATATATATATATATATATATATATATATATAACATGTGAATTCGACTCAAGTACGAAAACAGTCCTTCTCAGGACTAAGCCTGATGACGGAAGCAGAGTCCGCTTCCTAAACGTCGCGCTCAAAAAGCATAAACTGTGGAAATAGTCATATAAACTCCACTAATAATCTACCTTGTTCAACAACTTGATCAATATATTTCTTCATCCACATCTACAGTCTCCCTGGCATGTGTCCCCTCGCATGGGGAGACAGTGGACTAAGATCACAATTGTTTACTGTTGATAGCAGAATCCAAACCATTCAATCATCTACTTTTAATGTAATTATAAAACGGACCTAATTAATTGACCTGCGACATGCAATGTACCAGAATTCAATATGCATTTAAAGAAGATATCTGGAGTCCCTAACATCAAATGAGTCTATGGTCCCGGTCTCCCCTATATTATCTACTACAATGAGATAAGTATATTTTATGGAGACTACTAAACAGAACGCCTTCCCTTTTTAACCCCTCGAAAACTAAACACCGGGGTGCTTTCCCCTTTTAAACTTTTTGAAAGTTTTCGAGGCGAGGAAGAATCCAAGATGAAAATCTACAGCATAAGTAAAAAAGTGCGAAGACTTGCTGTTGTGGTAAAACTTGCCGCATCCTTCTTTTTCTTAGTTATTAGGCATTGTATTGAAAGGACACGCAAATTTATTCTAACTAGGTTATACCACTCAAAGAATTGAAATTATATCAGTACCTAAATCGTAATCGGATTCTCCCAACAATTTTAATTTAGCTCTTCCGTGTACGAACAAAAATTTTGCCGCATTGTGGGAGATTGCTTTGATAGAGCCTCAAGCCATAATTTCTGAATCTCATCTATCGATAGAGGTAAAGAACTTATTCGCTTATTGTAACAATGTTTACAGGTGATCTCTCAATAAGGTTATATGAGTACTGGTATTCAGGTAATCCTTAGATTTCATAGCCATGCTCAATCAAATTGTTATCAATTACATCAGTGGCGTATATAGAAATTAATTTGGGGAGGGGGGTCCACAGGAAAAAAAATACTCTTAATTATATATAACTGTAAAACTGTAAAAAAAATAAAATGTAAAGGTACACTAACAACTATTATAAAAAATTGAATAAAACTCCCTAACTAATATTTTACTTAATGATTTAGGTTTCCATTTTTTCTTGTAAAGTCGTCTGCAACTTCGTCTGTATTAATCTCATTGTTTCAATGTATCGACATTAAAGCCAAGCCCTATAGTTTGTCTTTCCCTGTTCTATTTCTTAGATAGGTGTTTAGTCTCTGGATAGTTGAGAAACGTCTCTCTGAAGAAGCAGTGATCACTCACAGTACTGCTAATATAATCATTCATTTATTTATATTTGGTAGCATGTCTTCTGGACACTCTTGAATTGTTTCAACAGCAGTTCTTATTGGTTTTTCAAGGGTGGCACATTTCATCTGTCATAATTCGAATTCAGTACGCAACATTGATTCATTGTTAGTATTTAGTTCATCAATTGCAGGTAATAGATGTTTAAACTCCATTGCCTTTGTATTAATTGGAATTAACGTGTATAAAGACTTTCTTATTTCTTTCCGTCGTAAAAAGCGTTCTCCAAGTGAGCGTATTAGGTCTTCAATAATTGGAATAAACAGCGAAATTTTACAATAGTGTTTGCATTTTCACACCGATAATTCTTGCGATACCTTTGGGTTCCAACACGTCTCGGTAAATGTACTTTAATGTTGAGTTGGTCTGATTAACGGTTTTTAAGAAAATTTGTTGAAACTCTTTTTCGACATTATTTCTTGTTTTCTAAAGCATCATATGCCTGGTTTACTCTTTCTAAAGTAACCAGCAAATCTATGTTCTTTGATTGCAGATATTCCGAAAGTTTGTAAGTAACTGTCAAAGTTCTCTCCATTGTGTTTAAGGTAAGTAGGAAACCAAAGCTCAAAACTGCATTTTGAAAGGAAATGGCTTCTCTAGAAGCATCAGCCCCACTACTGATTATATTATCTAAGGCAGAAGATATCTCAGTACGGGCATGTGAGAACATAGCACAGTCTTTTACGAGAAAATGTGGTATTTAATATGTTCCTGCTGTTTGTTTTGGTTTAAGTTTATTGATAGCCGAAACAACATCAATGTGGGAATTGAATTGAAATCGAAGTGGAGTATTAGTTGAAAAAGATTGCTTATAAACATGTAAAAATATAGCGAGAACGCAACAATTGATTGGGCAGTGTCATAGGTTTCATTGTTAAATTGCATTTTACCAAGAATACGTGTAGTACGTTTCTTTGAGCGGATGAAAGGGCAGAGCTATAAGAGTGAGTTAATTGTAAGTTTAGTTAAAGTCCGTAAGCGTTTGAATTGTTCGTAATAGTAAGAGTTTTGAGTTGCTTTGTATTTTTTGTGGAATTATATTTTTTATTTTAACGACTTATTAAACCAAAATGGAAATTTAGATTTGCTACTATTTTTAAAAACGGGGACGCTACTATCAAAGACTAATTCTAGTTTAGAATAAAATTCTCTACACGCAAGATTTATATTTTTAATTGTAGTAACTAATCTCCAATCCATATTACTGATATCACTATATAACTTATGAAAATCATATTTCTTAGATTTTCGTTTGTGTTGCATTAAAATTATCGTTAACATTGGTTTCTACACGATAACAAATTCAATTGAAGGATAATGAACGTCCTCGCTTACATGCGCGTTGTCACTTTTACATACAATACTTACTTATAACTATAAATATCTAACAACCTATTATTAGCATTCAAAATCTGATTCTGATGTGATTGATAAACACAATTTACATATTCCAAGAGATAATGAATTTGATTGCATTTGCTATCTAAATAATTATCACCTTTAGCGAAATTCGGAAGATTAAAATCACCCAAAACAATTATTTGTTTTGATATAAACGATTTAGAGAAAACCGTAAAATTCATTAACCAATAAATTAGGTGGTATGTATAAATTTATAATATACCAGGTGTACAACTAAGAAAGGCTGCCGGCAATAACTCAGAAACGATTTGAGATTGAGCAATGCTGGAAATTATTTTTAATTTCCTACCATTACCACCAGAGGGCATTTCACTGATTTCAAACCGAGCTGGTAGCGTAGTGGTGACACGACCTGCTTAGCATTCGGGACGTAATGGGTTCGATTACCGTTACCGTCTACCTTGTATGAGGTTTTTCAGGGAGTTTTCTTCATACACATGTAGCGGCATAGTCACTGCGTATATGCACACCACGTGTGGCTACTGAGGCGAATGCTTGGTAGTATTTTCCCCTTCAGAACCCTAACTCCGTTCCTTCCGATCCTATCCTACCACACCCACCGTTAATCCCAACATGCATATATACGTAATGATTATGGCTGAAGGTGTTCGGAAAACTCGAGCAGCCCGCTCTCCCCCTTGGAGAGGGACTGAAATACGTGGCTTTTTCCTTTTTTCCACTGATTTCAAATTAAAATTCCGATTTTTTGGTCAATTTTCCTTAGTAATGTATTTAAAAAAATTGTAAACTAGTGAGCAATATATAAAACTTTATTTAATGAAATTTTACGATTGCTGTTAAAATAAATGGAGGGGAACCGTGTGACGTGTTACTTGAAAAAATTGATTGCTTGAATTTGTCAGGATTGGTCTCAATGTTAAGGGAATACTTGATATTACCAAACAAATCCAAAACCACAAAAAGGTCTTATCTCCGTCTACTAATAGAGGGCGCAACTTGTTGAAGGAACAAAACGGTCTACTTTTCTAAAAAAAATCAGATGATGCCAAATGTTTTTTCACTGCTATTGGAAGGAAAACTAATAAGGGATTATTTTTAAAAGCAATCTTCTCAATAGCTCTTATAGAACCAAAGATATAGTAAAAAATGTGGTAATGTAACAGGCAATTTGAGATATGAACAAATCATACGCTTAAAATTAATAAGTAGGTTATGAAAAGAAAAATGAATTATTTGTAGCAATTATATCAAAGCTGAAAACTAGATAACAAAGTGACATTAAGGTGACATTCGGTTGTTGTATTATAAGCGATATTTCAATTTTGGGAGATTGTAATGCCCTTAATTCCAGTTGGCTTCATTTTTCATCTAGTACTAATCCCGCAGGTTATATTGCTGTATCCTGTGATCGCACACAAATCATTTCCGAACCAACCAGAATCCCTATCAACCATAACCATACTTCACATCTCCTGGACCTATTACTTATAACTAACCCACTTGTCTATAAAACAAGAGTCCTTTCCCCACTTGGTCAATCAGGCCACTGTCTAACCGAAATAACTTCCTCTGTACCCAATCCCACTGTTACTCGAAAAACAGATAGAACTATGTGGTGTTTTAAATCAGCTAACTGGAGCGAACTGCGAGATTTTTTTTGCAACCTTCCCCTGGCGTAAGTATTGCTTTAAATGGTCCTCCTCTTTCAATAACTGAAGTTATCCTGGTAGTTAGGGAGTTATACATTCCCAAAAAACCTAATCGTGTAGGCCATGCCTGTTCCCAACCCTTGTTTAATAGGGCTTGCACTGATGCATTGTCGCAAAAGCATAAACTCTATATCAAATGGAAATCAAATAAATCTATAGAAAATCACCCCAACTATATTGCCTCAAGGAATAGTGCCAGCATTATAACCAAGGCCAAAAAGATGTTTGAAGAACGTAAATGCAAAGAATTAGTCTCATGTCCTTTGGGTGGTCGTAAACTTTGGTCATTAGCTAAAACCATCAATAAAAACTTTAGTACATCTTCTTCCTCCCATGACGCCTCGCGATGGAGCTGCAGTAACTGATCCTGCTGAAAAATCCAACCTCTTTGTCGATTACTTTGCATCAAATTCATGTCTCAATTATTCTGGTAAAACTATGCCGTCGCCCAAATCTACCCCATACGCTATTAAACCAATCCACTTTCGTTACATGC
Source organism: Vesta saturnalis (assembly GCA_036346205.1). Lineage (NCBI taxonomy): Eukaryota > Metazoa > Arthropoda > Insecta > Coleoptera > Lampyridae > Vesta > Vesta saturnalis. The sequence continues at coordinate 852,226 of JARFJB010001933.1, forward strand.
TCCTGGAATCAATTATTAATAAACTTGACCTAAACAAGGCAACTGGTCCTGACGGTATTCCAGCTATCGTCCTTAAAAAATGCTACTCCGAGCTAGTATCTGTATTGTCCAAACTCTTTTCGATCTCCATGTCATCTGGAGAGTTTCCCTCATCGTGAAGGTTGGCAAATGTCAAGTCTATTCCTAAAAAGGGCGACAAAACCGATCCCTCAAACTATCGACCAACAGCTATCACTTCGATTCTGTCGAAAATCATGGAGAAAGAGCCACCGACTACTTTCGTTCCTCGTGTCCAATAAACTCTTAAACGACCACTAGTATGGGTTCAGACAGTTGTTCAACGGGTGATCTTCTTTCATATATCACCCAACTGTGGAATAACACATTATAGAGGTCCGATGAAACAGTCGTAGTAGCTTTAGATATTTCAAAAGCTTTTGAGCAGGTTTGGCACAAGTGCCTGCTTGCCAAGCTCACTTCGTTCGGCTTATCCGATACGCTCATCAATTGGATATCCAGCTTTCTTAACAAAAGGCGTACACGCGTTGTCGTCGATGGCTTCTTTCGAAAGAAACTACTATTATCGCAGGAGTACCCCAAGGATCAGTGATAGTTCCAATACTTTTCCTGCTTTCATTTCCTCAACAACTAACCCGATCAATTGCTTTACAGATGACAGCACTCTACATTGTAGTTCTCAGTTTTCCCACAACAATAAGTCTAGACAGGACGTTAAGGTGAAAATGGCAGCCTCAATCAACAGTGACATAGAAAGTGTCCTTGAATGGGGCAGGAATAATCTATTCAAGTTCAACGCCCACAAAACGTAGTATTGCATTGTGTCCGCCAAAAAAGGCCGATCATTTGCTGCTGTGAATATGAATGGCGTAGAACAGAGTTTTCAAACTCTGGTTCTATATTAGGGATGTCCGTATCAGCGAACCTTTCATGGGTTGACCAGCTGCCCATAAAATGGGCTTTCCATACAGATCTAAACAGTACTTCACATCTCAACATCTCCTTTTACTGTATAAGGCTCAAATTCGACCTCATCTGGAATAGAATTCCCACCTCTGGGGTCAGTGCTCCCCAATAGGCCCTTGATATGGTAAACTGCATCCAAAAAAGAGCTATCAGGCTTATAAATAACCCGTCTCTGACTTCTGACCTACAGCCTCTTGAGCATACAAGAATAGTTTCGGTTCTTTCCTTGTTCTATCGCTATTGCCATGCCAAGTGCGCCTCCGAAATACAATCCTTAATACCTTCGCAGGCCATCTTCGCTAGAAACACTCGGTTTGCCCATTCACACCAGAATTACGCACTCAAAATTCCATCGTCTCACACTAAACGGGCTCAATCTACATTTTTCCACGCGGCGACCAAATTGTGGAATGCGCTACCCAGTTCAAGTTTTCCTCCAAACTTTGACTTAAGCCAATTTAAGCTAGCCATTCATGAACATTTCTAGGCAGCCTAACAATATCCCTAAACTCTCCCTGAGTGCTTTAGCACGTTAGGCAAATAACCCGTTCGGGAATACTATAAGTAAAAAAAAAATGCAAAAATACCAACTTCGAATGAAGAAGCATTTGATATGCTTGGTGCATATTTTGAATGCATGCAAAGTGCAACTGTTACAGCACGAATTTATCATATGTGATATCTCAACAGATGGAGATACGACCGTCGATTTTTTGTTCGGTTAGCACAACGTTTACGTGCTACCGGTAACATCCATCGTCCTATATATAATAGACGAGCTCGAGGTTGTACCGAGGGAAACTCCATAAATCTCTTGGCATATATTGGAACTAATCGGCATTTAAGTATTAGGACAATATCACAACATTTGGGGATTTCGCATGGAAGCATTCAAAATATTTTAAAAAAGCACAAGTAAGTAGGTTTCTTGAAAATATTATTTGTAAAATTTCTAAATTTGATTTCCAGGCACGATAAAAAATGTTTGATATTATTTATATTTTATATATACGGGGTGATTTCTAACCTACGGGGCAAAGTGAAAGGGCAAGCAAGTAGAGGGGATCAAATAAAGTTCTTTTTTTTTCATTTAAATCAAAAGGTAGTAATAGGAAAGTTACAACAGTTTAAAGTTCTTATAAGTTAAAGCCCATGTATTGAGTGCCACTGACCTGTTATAATTTACGTTTACTTAGAAACACAAACACTTCTCACACACTATGATTAATTAATTTTGTAGTAGCATTCTTTTTACGGCAGGTATGCATGAAACAACAATAAAATTAAGACAAAAAAAAAGATAAAAATGAACGAAAATTTTATTAACAAAATTTATAAAAATTACAAGAGTTGTGCAAAATGCTGGCCCTGAATTTCAACGCACCATTGCGCACTACGAATCCAGTTTTCTGATAATCGTGGAACTTGGCGTAAATTATCTGCAGCGGTTATTGATATTGTCGATTTTGAAATCGTTCCAAATACCCATGTCTTCCTTCAGCAGCTCCATATACCATTATCATACCTGCGTATTCTTCATTACTTAATTAACCATTAGTTCACGAATTAGTAACCAATAATTAATAACCAAGTCAATAACGACAATTAAAGTAGGTTCTTAATTTATGATGTTTAAGTAACTTCGGCATACTTGATTAGAATAAACATTATTCCTACGTTCCTACGTATACTATTCCTGTATTCCCACGTATAATATTCCTACCTCCATATCATATTATCCTTCATCAAGTTTTGATACCTCAAAATTCTGATTTTGTAGGTTGAACATTTACAACTGGCTATTAAGTATGACACAAGGGGATCCCCAACTTTTATCTAGAATTTTGTGGACAGACGAAGCCACTTTTAGCTTTCACGGAAAAGTAAATTTCCGTAATATGCATTACTGGTCGAGAGAGAATCCCCATTGGATACGCGAGGTGCAGCACCAAGAGAGGTGGAGAATTAATGTGTGGTGTAATAATTGCCGGAAGAATTCTTGGACCAGTGGTGTTTGAAAGAGCATTGACTGGTGGGGTCCATTTAGACTTCCTTCAAAACCACCCACCCGGTCTACTTAATGATATTGACCTTCAAACTAGAAGGACAATGTTCTTCCAATATGATGGGTGTCTAGAACGTTTTTGATTAAATGTACGACGACATCTTAATGTAACGTTTTCCAGGCAAGTAGATAGGTAGTGGGAGCATATTCCACTAGCCTCCTCTTTCTCCGGACATAACTTGCTTGGATTTCTATTTATGGGGCCGGTTAAAAGATATGGTACATCAAACTAGAGTGACCTGCTAAATAGAATTCAAGAAGGAATACTTTCAATACCGGTTTCAGAAATTGAACTTGCAGTGCAGTCCACAAGAGGTAAGATTTAGTTGTGTATTGAAAAGGGTGTCCGGAAAATTCATCGCCAGCAGCTCATCGCCAGCAATTCACCGCCTACGCAATTCATCGCCCCAACAATTAACCGCCAGCAATTGACCGCCGGAAAATTCATCGCTCCGTAACATATTTATTTTTATTATGTGAAGATAGCCTGTTAGCGTTACCCAGGAGACACCACGTGGAGCTCGGCTTACTATAGTCTCCTTTTTTTTAGTTTTCTTATCTGAAGAGATGCTGAAATGTGTTTACGTTTAGGGACTGTTGTTGTGAGCGATTCCACGCAGGTAATCGAAAATATTCATATCTACATTGTGATATGTACCTACTACTCTTTGTAGCCGTTGAGCGCAGTCACCGTATTTTCTCTTAGGCCTTGGAGGTTCTTCTCCACTTAAATACTGCTCAATGCGTAGTTCATTTAAGCTTTGTTCTCGTTTAATGGCCGAGATGAATTTCCATATATTTGGATGGTGTGCTGAAACTTGTTGCTCAAATGCCATATGCCATCCTTCGACCGAATTGTTGGTTTTAGGCAATCCTTGCAAAACTGCTTCGTAACAATTCCACACAGCATGATCAAAGTGCGGTGGTCTTCGCTGCTGACCCCTATTCGGACGGCCTATCCACGTGTCTTCGAAATAATCGACGACGTGTTGCGCTTCGGGTGGAATTATATTATTGACGCACATTTCTTCGAATACTTGAACAACGGAGTCGACCGGAACAAATGCCAAGGCAGAGAGAAAACGAAGATTTAAAGCAAAATTAGCGTCCGTTTCGTAGCGTTGTTTTAAACCGTTGGTTTAAATATTTCTGAAAATACTTTGGCAGAAATGGAAAAAGCAACCTTGATGTCTAATATGTGGAAATTCTGTTTTCACAGCGTTTATCATTGCCTTCTCAAAGTCTGTTGTTATAGTAGCAGGTGAAGCAGATGGTTGCAACTCTTTAATTTTTCTGAAGAAAGTAGCGTACGTTATTTCGCTTTTGTTCGGTAGCAAAGCATAGACAAAAGGCAACGAAAGGTTGTTTTTAAAGCCATGAAGCGTAAAAATTTGGTAAAATAAACGCGGAACGGTTTTGAACGTGCCGTCAGCGTACCAATTCTCACTCCGTACCAAAAGTTGAAGATTACGCCCAGTGCAAAAAATTAACATTCTATTTTCGTCGCCGTATCCGGAGTCAAATAACAAAAATTCTTCTCCGTTCAAGGACATTTTGTAGTCTTCTGGAAATATAATTTCATTACGATTCCCCGGAATAGCAGGGCCGTCATCTTTTCTTTGCCTAATATTTCTTACGGTTCGTTTGATGGTATCTACACTTGGCAGTTTTGCAGCAGCCGCTTGGCTACATCCCACAGAAGCAGACGACAAAATAAAACGGGGCGTATCTCTTGCATTGGTCGCAGAATCACGAATAACATCCAATATCTTAGCAGCTTCAAGTTTAGCTGCATCACCGGCGTGATTATGTTCTTTCCAGCGTTTGACGATTTCATCTCCCACTGTTGTCACGCGAGCTGGACACTTCGTCTGCTGATATTTGTCACATCTCCAATGTGTTTTTTCGTCAATCGCACAATTTGTTGCCTTTTTCTGTTGAAATAAACTGGAGAGCCATTTCGGAATTAACAATTCACTTAAACTTGAGTATTCAAAAATACTAAGACAACTTGAACAGCGTGCTTAAGCAGTAACCGCGAGATTCACAAGTCAACAGTCGCAGTTGAAATGAAATCTATGTTTAGACCATCCAACTTTCTAAATTATCATTTAATCTTCATGAATTATAAGAATTCCATCCCCAAATACGCCATTAAGGACATACCAAAGGAACTTCCTAAATTAGTAGTTAATGTAGATTAATCACAGAACAATTAAAAAAGTAAATGAAAATTCAATTAATATACAGGTACTTACATATCACAATGCGGATATGAATATCTTCGATTACCTACGTGAAATCGCTCACAACACCACGCTCTAAACATAAACACATTTCAATATCTCTTCAGATTAGAAAACTAAAAAAAAAAGGGAGACTATAGTAAGCCGACCTCCACGTGGTGTCTCCTGGGTAACGCTAACAGGCTATCTTCAAATAATAAAAATAAATGTTACGGAGCGATGAATTTTCCGGCGGTGAATTGCTGGCGGTTAACTGTTGGGGCGATGAATTGCGTAGGCGGTGAATTGCAGGCGATGAATTTTCCTAAAATCATTGAAAAGGATGGTCGGCAGTTTGAGCGCTTAGGACACCATTAAAAGTATTATTTATTAAATCGGTCCTTCTCAGGACCACAGAAACTTTGAAAGAAATTAAAGTTTTCATAGCGTATTTATTTATTTTAAGCGTACGATTTGTTTATTTCTCAAATTTCCGGTTATATTTACACATTTTTGACTATATCTTTGGTTCTATAATAGTTATTGACATAATCTTATTTTTAAAATACTCCCTTATTAATTTTCCTTCCAATAACAGTGAAAAACCATTTAGTATGATTCGATTTTCTTTAGTAACGTCGTCCATTTTTGTTCATCTTTTGGTAGATGGAGATAAAAAAAATTGTTGTTGTTTTGGATTTGTTTGGTAATATCAAGTATTCCCTTAACATGGTTACCAATCTTGACAAATTCAAGCAACTCATTTCGGAGTTATACGATTTTTTCCAGTAGCACGTTATACGGTTCCCCCTCCCTTTATTTTTACGGCAATCATAAAAATTCATTAAACTAAGTTTTACATATTGATCACTCGTTAACAATGGATATATTTTTTTTAAATACATTACTAAGGAAAATTGGCCAAACAATTTTAATTGGAAATCAGTGAAATGCCCTCTAGCGGAAATAGTAGGCAATCAAAAATAATTTCCAGCATTTTCTCGTGACCGCATTTATTATCATCAACACTTTGCAATTAAATTTCCTTTATACAGGTACAACAAACACATTCCAAATTATTTGCTTAATTGATGCATCAAGCAAGCTACAATTAAACTTGAATTTGAATTAAAGAAGGACCGGATTCGCTGCACCTATCTTTCTAATGTAAGAAATGAAATTTTCTGTAATATTTTTGTTTAATTTGTAACTTAAGATGTATTTCCCCGAGTGTATTGATTACTATTGTATGTGCAATTCAGCCAATATTTTATCGATTCTAAAATTCGTTGTGTGCTGACTCATATTTTTTTATGAATTCCTCATTTTCCTCCTGCATTCTTCGTTTGCACACATGGAACCTCACATTAAATTTTTTTTTTCTTACATTGATTACATTAAATGAAACATTGAAAACTTTATTATTTTAAATGAATATTCCCAGTCATGTATTTGCATTAAACCAATACTGTTCAATTGATTGTGACACACTATGTAAAAACCACTGCGCGGCAGGTTCTTATCCACTGGCCCTGTGTGTCTATTACGGTTAAGTGATAACGAGTTAATTTTTGGGTTAATTCAAATTCCTTGGTTTGTAATGTTAATAATTGTTCAAGCACTTGTTTGTCACAGCTATTACTAGCGAGATCCACTGCCTACCAAACGGTTTCTTGCAAGTTTCAGTAAGTGTGTAACATCAGCAAAGAAAGAAATCTTAAAGTTCTCCTTGAGTGAAACAGTTGGTGCTAATATTAAATTGTTTCCATAAAGCTTGGTAGTAAGTTCTTAAATCACAAGTAACTGTAGCTGAATTATAGTTGATTTGTTCTAGTTTAGAATATAGGACCATAAGTACATCCTATGTCATTGTTTCATCAGATCCATAACACCTGGTTGGGTTCCATATATCACACAGGCTTCTCGCCATTCTAGTTTGCTATGTTCTGTGTGGACCTATTTCTTTTTGCTTTTTCTAGTCGAAACATATTTCATTTGACAAATATATGTCACCAAAAAGTTTACGTTGTTCATACCGATCTTTGTCCTCATTTACGTTATCGTTACGCTGTTGTGATCCTGCTATGGGATTTCGATCTTTATTCATCCAGTTGTCTTCTTTTCATTTATATTATCTTTTCATTGCAGATAGATCTTGGACGCTCCATTAGAAGTTTGTGCCAAAGAGGAACAACGAGCAGTGATCCGGTTTCTGTCTTCGGTTGGTGTATCAGGGCCGCGATCTATCAAATCCTTTCGGCATAATACAGCAAGTGTTTGGCCGCACCGGAGTTTTTACAATGGATTGAAAAGTTCAAAAATGACCGCAGAAGTGTTACACATGAGGAAGGAGCCGCGCGACTATCTATGGTCACAAATGATCAGAACATTGACCGTGCACTTAGCATAGTTGTTTTAGACAGATGAGTGATTATTGATGAAGTGGCACGTGTGTGCAAATTAATCATAGTTCTGCCTATGAAATCGCGGTGCGTACGCAGCTTGTTTCTCAGCCGAAAAGCCGAGAGCAACAGTAAGCTGGTGCAACGATGAATTAAGTGTGTTGTATATCTCATATTAAGCATATGGTACAGAAATAGAGGAAGCTACTAAAATAAATTATATTATAACGAATAAACCCATAAACGTACCATGACTTTCCGATCCTGTTTCTACAAGTGAGTGTAGCATTACTGATGTACTTGAATGGAAGTGTACTTAATGTAGTTCTTAAATGTCCTGGTATTATCTTTCATACTCACTTCTCTTACGATAGTTCATACTCCGATAACAAAATGTTTTCGGTACGTATTGCAATTTCTTTGATTTCAAAAGTGAAGGCGACAAAACTTTTGATAGCGGTAGAAAACGCTCCTCGGTCTGGAATTGTTGCAAAGAAAACGAGTACTTGTGAACCCTTTGCGAAAAATGTGGCCGAACTCACATTCAAATGGTAAAGGGTAGAGGAGTAGCAAAAATACGCCTTTTTAGCTTATTGATTGTCCTAAGTCTACAGTAAACATTAATTATTATGGAAAGTAGTATTCAATACGTTCGTTAGCCATATATCTTCAGTTTAGTTACTAATTTTATTTATTATCTTTTAATTCAGATGGTGCCCACTTTGGCTTTATATCTATAGCTGTTATAACGATTTCCTGTATGTTAAAAAATGTACATTAGTATTATGTTATATTACCCTACTAATCTGTCATTTTAAATTACAACGAGGTTGTGATGTATGTACTTCACTGTTGGTTAAGGACCCTTGTATATCCTGAAATTAATGTAATTATGTATTGTTATTATGATTTTATCGTAATGACCAAAACGTTATCAACACTCCTAATTATGTAGACAATGACATGATGTAACGTTAATAGTGAAAACTATATTAACATCTAACGTCAATGTAAAATTTAATCTTCGTTGACGACATAGTTAATGGCCATCCTTCATCAATCATCAAGTATAAACAAAATGATTTATTAGTGTAATATTAATTTGATGAATTTAAATATAATGATGCAATTAAAGGTAGATTAAAATGAATTATTACGTAATCCGGACACCTTAATAACTGAAAAAAATTCAATTTTAAATTAAATAATTTTACATATCTTTCCTCTGTAAAATTGTAATCTTTTGCAACGTACAAAAGCAGTGGTTATACAAATTTGCTAAACAATATCTAATTAAATTCGCTTTGGATGTAAAACGATTTCTCATATTTTTCACTCTCCTGCAGCTATTCTGATTTTAAGGGATAGATTAAGATGCCCTTCACTTTTCTAAAGTACTTTTTCAGAGAATATCACCATATTACCATATTGTTATTATATTCTTTGGTGATGTCGATATAGCCTTAAATGCACATCCTTACTAGTTTTAGGTGTGTTTGACATTAATAGATTGCGCTCTTCATTTTCTTTACAGTAATAAAATGTTTGATAATAATAATAATAATAATACATTTATTGCCAAACCAAAGAAACATCCATATACAGGACAATTTATACAATTTAGATTCACGATTGTTTGATATCAACGCAATGTGATATTTCATTGAAGGTAACACGCATTTGATATATTGGGGATTTTAGCAGTTTTACAGTTTTAATGCGTTTCGACAGAAATGTTGAGGTACAAAAAAATTTAACCACGATAAAAGGCTCCTTACAATTTGTTTTGTTGTGTACTAAGTTGTACAGTAACGTGAATGCTAAATAAATTTCGTCGTAAGCCTAGCGAATGGATCTTAAATCTGGAGAGAAGTGTATGATCGTAACCACGTGGACGATATAAGCCATCGCATTTACAATATAAATATTTTATAAAACTTCCGCTGCAGGTACTCTAAAGCGCACAGTTTATGATTGAAGTCGGTGATAACATGTATGCCAATAAGATCACTATTATTGCAAAAAATTGGTTGAGATTTTGTAGAGTAAGTAACTATTTTATATTTGAAATCATTTAATTGAAAATAGTTTTGAGTGCACCATTCGTAATACGATAAATCTGAAGCTACAAGTGTTCACCATTCAGCTTATTAGAAATTGACAGAAATATTTTTAAATCGTCTGCAAATAAGAGTTGGTTGCATAGGTAATCAGTCAGATCGTTAATAAACGACAGAAAAAGCAGCGGCCCCAAGTTGACCCCCTGGAGAATACCACAGGAAGCGGTGTTTGTTAACTGATAGGTAAATGCGATCATAAATAGTAATTTTAAAGACTTCCGCAAAGCTGCATAAAATGCTAATAGGTCTATAGTTGCGAATCTGAGTAGCATCACTACGCTTAAACACAAGGCAAATACGGTTCCCATACATCTGGAAAAGTCTTTGTTTGTAAAGGTATAATAGCGGTCTGGATAATACAACACTTGAATTTAAAATAAACGCTTCCTAAACACCCAGAAAAAGCATTTGCAATTAATTTAGGTGAATCTATCCAACAATCATTGTAATACATTTTGTCTGGGATTCTATTATCGATTTTCTTCTTTTGTATGAACGTCCAAACATTTTTGTCATCTGTATTAAGAGATACTTGAAAATTATGGATATATTCCTTGTACTCTTTTGTTAACAGACGATATCCACACAGAACGGGTGCGTGGTCGTGGCGTGGTGCAGCCGTGGAGCGGATGTGGCACGCTCAATCAACACAGAATAGATACCGACGTTTGTCACCTACCTGTGAAGCGAAGTGAAAATGCTGTCAGACATCGAAGATGACCAGAATATGTTGGCCCTTGTGAATTTAGCTAGCACACAATGGGAAAGGAGATTCTGGGTACATCTTTTGTGGTTAGATAGAGAAAAAAGTAGTGGTTCGTTCAACGTTATGCGGGAGCATTTCCAAAGTTTCTACCGAATGTCTATCCAATGTTTCTGTAGAATTTCGTAAACGCTGATCTTGAAGGGAAATCTACGAATTGGAGAGAAACCGTCAGTCCAGAGAAGATGCTGTCAATAACGCTGAGGTTAGTTGAAAAAAAATTATTAGGGTACCTACATTTATTTTTGTTTAATACAAAACAAAAAATATATAGTGATGGTGTTGTTCCTCTAGTACTAATTGTTGTATCGGAAAAATTCATTCTTATTGAAAGTTCCTTTAAGGCTGCCTATTCCCTTGAGACGTAGAATTCTGACTTGTGTTCACTGAGTTCCGAATCCAAGATTGAGAGACATTCATTGGTGGAATGGGAGCTGCAGGAGTATTCCCCTGTGACATAGAATTCAGACTTTCACGTCAGGCAGAACACTATGCAAGAACGCCAGGTCAGGACCAGGAGGACCGATTGTGGTGTTTAACTTTGTCATGTTTTGCATTTCCAGCATCTGTTGTGTTTTTTTTTAAGTACTGGTAAGCTTGGTGATTAACATCATTGATAGAGGTAGCGGAGGCTGATAATTTCTTTCTTTTCCTAAAATAATCTCTTTTCGGTACTGGTGCGTCAGGTGCTTTGTTAATAACGGCTAAGTATCGACAGAAGTACCGGGATAGGATCGAGATGTATGAGAGGAAGCAACGGATAATATACGGGGGACAACACCTCAGCACTATAGTTATTAGCTTCATGCTCATTCGATTCTGCACCCTCTCCAGAGTATGATTTTTCATCCATATTCCCTTGGCTTTTACGGGACTTCAAGAAGGAATACAAGAAGAGGAGATGTGGTGCCAGATAATACTCTTTAACTCGTTTAGCTCCTCGTCCTGATTTTGTTTGTAGTTTTGTCTTATATTTTGAATAGCTTCCACTTATGTTTTTCCACCGTTCTTTGCACTCGGTTACTAACATAGAAACAAACATTAAATACATACGTTACAACAACTTAGTTTGTCGTACAAAATAAACGAATAAATACCCTCCAAGCTATAATTGAATCACTTCTTATAAAGTTTTAAGGAAAGGGGTAAAATGTATTTCTGTGTTAAAACGAATTAAAATTCCTGTTATTATTCTCCAAAATATAAACAGTATCCAGCCGTAACTCCCGACTCAAGCAATAAACTAGTAATATACAAAAATCAGTGAAATTTCATGTTTAGAACGATCGTTTTTTATATTTACAGGTACTTCGCGATTGGATGTTCGTTTATAATGCACTTTCTTTCTACTTCCTAAAATGTCACTCTACTGTACAAGAGATCATGCATCACACCGCTAAGTCATATGAAAGAGATTGCAACCTGTGTATATGCCGACACCTACAACAGCTAAGTGACAAGAAATAATAAAACGTTTCCATGAACTATGGAATGTCCCTAACTGCATTGGTAGTGTGGACGGAAAACGCGTACGAATAAAAGCACTACCACAGCCGGGATCTGCCTTCATCAATTATAAAGTTTATTTTTCTGTTGTCTTGCTGGCAGTGGCAGATGCAGATAGTCGATTTGTAACAATCGATGTAAGTGAATTCGGGCCTAATAGTGATGGAAGAGCATTGCAAAATAGCCGCTTTGGAAAAGCCTTGAAGGAAGGACATCTCAATATACCTGAACCAGCTGCACTATCTGGAGAAATGTACCCAGTTCCCCTTTTTTTTTTGTAGGCGACAAGGCATTTCCTCTCTCCAAAAATTTAATGAGGTCATTTTCTCGAAGTCAATTGACCACTACTGAAAAAAACATTTTTAATGTCAGAGAATTGAAATCAGTGGAATGCGCTCTTAGTATAATAACGAAGTTCGGACTTTATCCGATGTAATCCAGCTAAAGATGATGTTCTAATTCAAGCAATCTGTGTGTTGTACAACGCCATCTAGGAGTGTGATGGCACATTCTCAAGGTCCCTATATGAAAACGTTATTGTTGGAGATTTCACTCCAATACAATAGCAAAACAATAAATATATGAGACTTTACCTAATCAAGTATTTCAAAGATTGCACCCCAATTCCTCATTAGGAAAGGTAATGCGTATGATTTTTTTGTGTTGATGTAAACATTAATAAATGCAACTTGTATGAGCAGTTAATAAACAAGCACTTACCTCTTATACTGAATTTCTCAGTGATCTTTTTCCATCCCTGATCTTGTGCACTTCTGTTGCAGTAATCTGATCGTCTATAGCCATATAAAGTTGCATACAGTTGCACTTCTTCGCTAAACTCTAGCTTACATTGGAAATCGTCACACATTTTGTGCTAAAAACGAAAAACAAACACTGAATTACTGAATTTCATATGGCATATGTCACTCATCACTCGTGGCGTTGAAGTCGCGTGGCGATGGCGGGGGTCACCACGCCAGTGCCTCTTCACCTCTACCTTTATTGGCTCATAGACTAGACATGCAGGTGGCACATGCCCGTAACACGCCAATCCACGTCACACGTTCTGTGTATATTGCGCCGTAAGTCACAAAAATTCAATTTATGTACTGTGGATTTGCCTTTCTTGTATTTGTGGATTGAACCGAGTAGAAAACGAACACGTTTCATAGGAACATGACGGGTGAGTAACTCATACAATACGATTGCAATTGTAATACTTAACAGATTACAAACTTAAAAAAACTCATAACTTATTTATTAATATGAATATTAATTGTACATCCTAAACAATTGTTCATATTAACACCTGGAACTACAGATTTAGTAAGTACAACACTCAATTTAGAAGAATTTGGAACATCTAAAATTTTAGTGGATATGTCCTCGTGCTCTTGGACTGGTGTTATATATGAGCACCAAATACGCTGCATTGAAGATGAAAGTAGAAGTGAGACACCATCCCCTCCACTTTTTTTACGTCACAAGCCCGCCCACTTATACTTTTTTACTCGCCCACGTGTAGGACGTGTTTTTTCACCCCTATTTATAGCCGCCCACGTGTGACTTCGTATTTTCTACCCCTATGGTTACTTTTCGGTGGTCCTTGATGGAATTTTCATCCCTAATCAAGGCCTTTTTGTACTTGCTCACGTGAGAAGCGTATTTAGGTCTTGCGCTTGGCGTTGGTCTTGTGGTTGGGGCAGGATGTTGGCTTCTTTTCGGGGGCCTTTTGCAACCCTAATTAAGATCATGTTGGTTGTATGAAGAGCAGTACAACCCGTGGAGGTTAGGCAATTGTGCATATTCTTTTAATTCCTATGTACAGATTGTAACCTTACGAAATTTTATTTATACATTGGGGTTGTATTCTAATAAGGGGCCTTAATGCTAACTTATAAGACAAGTGTAGCGCTTAGTCCCTATCGTAGCCCCATGGTGCAATTGTATGTGGGTTCTAACCTAATCTTATAAGACAAGGGTAGGCCTTCGCCCCCTGTCGTTACCCCTGGTTGGAAATGGTATTTATTTTATAGGTTATGACTGATAATTTAAAGTTGTATTCTAATAAGAAGGTTCTTGTAAGACACGTGTAGGGCTTCGCAACAGTTATAAAAACCTCATTAAAAATTTGGAATGTAATAATTACGTGTGCAACATACAGTTTAAATTGACCGTGTATTTTCCCATATTATTTTTATTAGAGTTTTTAAATTTTTATTACCATGATTGTTATTAAAATTATCACATTTCTATTAATGATCATTCTGATATAAAAAGGGGTGCCTAAAATTTACCATTGCATTCTCAATTTTGGTAAAACATAATTTCGTTTTTGAGGAAACAACCTTCAAAGCAATCAATCAAACCAGATACATAAGAATGTTTTAATTATATCCATTTAAATAGCGAAATAAATAAATTCAAGATGTATCTGAAAATGACTTCTATCAAAAAAAGGTTGCGTCTTTTTAAAAAACCTTAGATTTTTATAAAACAAGACCGAACGTCCTAGTCGTTATGGAAAATTCTCAACCACCTATGTACAGGATACCGTGCAATAACAAATGTAATTCAACTATTCAACTATTAAAAATAAAATGTGTAATTAAGAGCTGGTTGGTATACATCAGAATGTTATTTGTTAACATACAATGTAAACACGCGTTGAATAAACGGTCTTGCTTGCTTATATGTTTTATTTACACAGACCTTTGAGAATTTTATGTCAAGGGTCCGCGACAAGAGGAAAGACCCGAGCGCAAGTTCCTAGGAACTGTATGTAGTTTTGAAATATACAGCTACGTAGAGCCATGATCAATCTCTATTACAGAAAAACGTTTGTTAGCTCATACACCACTAGATGGCGCCACAAACAAGCTCAAACTTCCAGCCAAGCGAACACGACCGACGTGAGAGACGAAAGGGACAAGAGAAACGCGGGGATGGGAGAGACGAAAGCCACGTTTCATTTCCAACCCTTTTGTTTTTTGTATTAAATCCAATAAGATTGATAGAAACTGGCTTCTTAAATATACAAATTATAAACAAACCCGAAAGTCCATTCCGAAAACAAGATTATTAATAAAAAATTGAATCGAAATGTAATACGTTATGTAATTTATTTCTTGTGGTTATCGGCTTAATACCTATTATAACTAATTCTGTCTCCTCGGATAATCGCTCCAATTTCCTACAGTCTCTAGACTTTACAATACGTTTAATTTTTACATAGAAGCTTCGTTAATTTTATCCATGGTTGCGAGAAATTTACATTTTTCGTATTTTCTAAAGCTTTTACATGCTCCACAATATCTATCTTAGCAAAATAATTCCATTAAATGTGGTAATTCCATTAATTTAAACGTCCTGTCTTTTCTCTCGCCTCTCTCTCTCTCTCCCTTTCTCGTCTCTCTTGCTTCGCTCGCTTCTCCCGTGTCTCCCTCTCTCGTTTATTTCTCTTCTCTTTTCTTTCTCGTTTCTCTCTCTCACTTCTCTCGTTTCTGTTGCCCTCACCCCTCTCGCTTCGCTCGTTCCCGTCGCTTCTCTCTCTCTCTCTCTTGCCTTTCTCGTTTCTCACACTTTTCCTGTCTCTCTCGTTTTGTCTCCTCTCTGTCGTCTCGAGAGAGACAGGAGAAGTGAGAGAAACGAGAAAGGCGAGAGAAAGAGAGAGAGAGAGAGAGAAGCGACCCAACAAGAGAAGCGAGAGAGAAACTAGAGGGAAACGAGAGAGAAGCGAGACTAGAGAGAGGAGAGAAAGCGAGAGAGACAGGAAAAGTGTGAGAAACGAGAAAGGCGAGAGAGAGAGAGGGAGAGAGAAGCGACGGGAACGATAGAAGCGAGAGGGGCTAGGGCAACAGAAACGAGAGAAGTGCGAGAAATAAACGAGAAAGAAACCAGATAGAGAGACACGGGAGAAGCGAGCGAAGCAAGAAAGACGAGAAAGGCGAGAGAGAGAGAGAGGGAGAGAGAGAGGCGAGAGAAGACGGGACGTTTAAACTAATGGAATTACCACATTTAATGGAATTCTTTTGCTAAGATAGATATTGTGGAGCATGTAAAAGCTTTAGAAAATACGAAAAATGTAAATTTCTCGCAACCATGGATAAAATTAACGAAGCTTCTATGTAAAAATTAAACGTATTGTAAAGTCTCGTGACTGTAGGAAATTGGAGCGATTATCCGAGGAGACAGAATTAGTTATAATAGGTATTAAACCGATAACCACAAGAAATAAATTACAGAACGTATTACATTTCGTCAATCTGGATACGTTATGTATATCTAATTATTGGTTAGAAAGAGAATTGGAAGAACAAAGTATAGATTTAAATTATAAAATTAAAATTAAATTGGATGTACTAAAGCATACACCTATTAGGCATAAAGAGAGAATTGTAATTTGTGTGTAAAAATGATACCTACTTTTTTGTGTAAAAAATAAAGGTGTTGTAAAACTTGTTTATTCGATTTTATTTAAATTAAATTGGAGGAATGGGTGTAAGTACTCAACAATGTTCGGATAGGATCGGTTATCTTCGGGTGTCGAGAAGTGGGGTCGCACTAACTATAGCACGGTTAACGCGATTCGTACCTATATGAAAACATCGCATCGCAAAATGTTACCTGTGTATATATAGTTTCCAATGAGTAAGCATTATTATTATTATTATGTGTTCTCCTGTTTATGAATCAACATCAGAGGACATTAGAGATTTTAGGGACTTGTTAGTAAACTCTTAAATTATAACTGTTCAAGTTAATGATGATGAAAACGATGAAGTGGATGATATGAATGTATCTCACACTCATGACGATGATGATGATTCACAGAAGAAGACCGATGAGTTAGAGGGAAAGGACGAATCTCAAGACCGTGATGATAGTGACGTATTACAGTAGAAAAAAAGAAGAAGACTGATAACAATGTAATTAAATTAAATAAATAAATGATGTGTTGTTTTAAATATATTTTTTAAACGCTAAGTTTTCTTTCAATTTTTTATTAATAATCTTGTTTTCGGAATGGACTTTCGGGTTTGTTTATAATTTGTATATTTAAGAAGCCAGTTTCTATCAATCTTATTGGATTTAATACAAAAAACAAAAGCGTTGGAAATTAAACGTGCCTTTCGCCTCTCCCATCCTCGCGTTTCTCTTGTCCCTTTCGTCTTTCACGTCTGTCGTGTTCGCTTGGATGGAAGTTCGAGCTTGTTTGTGGCGCCATCTAGTGGTGTATGAGCTAACAAACGTTTTTCTGTAATAGAGATTGATCATGGCTCTACGTAGCTGTATATTTCAAAACTACATACAGTTCCTAGGAACTTGCGCTCGGGTCTTTCCCCTTGTCGCGGACCCTTGACATAAAATTCTCAAAGGTCTGTGTAAATAAAGCATATAAGCAAGCAAGACCGCTTATTCAACGCGTGTTTAAATTGTATGTTAACAAATAACATTCTGATGTATACCAACCAGCTCTTAATTACACATTTTATTTTTAAAGTAATGAGTTGAATTATATTTGTTACTGCACCGTATACTGTACATAGGTGGTTGAGCATTTTCAATAACGACTAGGACGTTCGGTCTTGTTTTATAAAAATCTAAGGTTTTTAAAAAAAACGCAACCTTTTTTTGATAGAAGTCATTTTCAGATACATCTTGAATTTATTTATTTCGCTATTTAAATGGATATAATTAAAACATTCTTATGTATCTGGTTTGATTGAATATTTTGAACTAAACCTGATCTGATAGTTTCTTTCTCGGATCTCATGCGGATTGGCTAAAGCCTAGACATGGTTGTTATGTCTGTTAAATTCCCTTCACACGAAAACGTTGGGGTCTTGAGGATACAGGTCTTGTTCTAACAAGAATTTGTAGTCATGGAAGTGATGTTTCTACAAAATTCTCTGTATTGAACAACTACTGATTCCCCAGATTTTCTTCGGCAGCACGAACTGAGGCGTTTGAATTAACCTCGAAATAATCCAAGGTATTCAACGCTCTCTCTCTCTTCATCAAGTACAGTTTTTGGTCGGTTTAGCACTTGACCAATTCGTCCAAAGCGTACAAAATTTGCTTGTATTCTTCTAAATTTACCTTTTGGCATCGGATGTGAATGTGGATAGTTTTCGTTAAATATTGTGGAAGTTCTACTAAAAATCTTGTCGCATTTTCCGTGTATAAAAAATAAATTAAAAATTTCTTAATTTGCATAAACATTATTTTTGTTATCGTTATCCATTTTATCTTTTTAGCAATAATATCAAAACACTTAAGTACTAAATCACAAACATTAAAAACTTGACATTTGATAATAGAATTATTTCTCGTGTCCATAGCAACCATTCAAATCATTTTGTTAGGTAATCGAATTGGTGATAAGATTTACTACAAAGTGTATGACATCTTGTTATACCTAAATCAAGCTGTTCTAGAATTATTTCGAAAAAACGCATCTTTAAACTACAAACTTAATTGGGTTTTAACTTTTTATCTCAATCCAAATAGGTGTACAGTCCATTTTGTAAGCGTCAACAAGCTGTCAAGATTTTGGAAAATATTTTTTTCTCAAAAACCGTAATGGATGGGCATGGTATAATTTCAATAAAAAAGATTAGAAATTATGGTTCCCATCCAAAAATGATCCAGAACATTAAGAAGTTACATTACAATTTGGCTCCTAAGTTGGGAGTTGGATCATTGCAGTTCTGCGCCCATCGTGTGGGGCACGAATGGTCAGTGAGTCATTACAATTTGTCTCCAAATGTGTCGGCATAGATTTGCCGTTTCATTACAAAGACCAAAAGGCGAGGGGAGATACATGAAGAACAATTCTTCCAAAACCAATTCCACCATCATTAATATGTAAAAATGGTTGACGCTATTCAGTATTGCTCAGATTAAGTTCTGCACTGGCATTAGGAAAGTGCGTACAAGGTAGTCCAGAGCAACCATAAGGTCCAGAAATTTCTGTAATGTGCATGTGCGAATAAAATAAGTTACCTTTAGAATATAATTACAAATTAAAAATATGCTACATGTGAATCAATTTCCGAAAATGGGTGTGTCAAAAGATCTAACGTAGCTTTTTGTTGTTGAAACATTTTATACAAGTTTCTTCAAAAGATACTAAAACATTTACATTGATGAGGCTAATCAAAAAGAAATCATATTTCTAATTGTTTAAAACTAAGGGTATCTCTAAAGAACAAGAAATCAATTGATTAAAGTCTTCAAATACTATAATCTGATTGTCTGCTATAGGCGCATCATCAGGATTTCAACGTTCGATTCCAAACTCACAGTTCTTACTATACGTTTAACCGCATACGCTTCATTGTTGACCACCCTCTCTGAGAAGACATCTTATAATCTTCATGGAGAAGGAAAGCAGCATTAATATAACATGAATTGCAAAATTAATGGGTAAAGGGACAATATTTCTCCACTTCAGAAGCATGGTATCACCTTAAAAGCGTTGTGAGTAGCTGCTTGTAATAATACTTTTATCGAGTTCGAAATTTTACTTGCCACGTGTGGTTATAGTTACCGTAGACTTTTTTTTTCAAACTTCAGGATATTTAAAATGGTATATGTGGGAATTGCCGGAGGGAATTTTGTGCTTTGTCGTTTCAGATTATTGAAAATTTGGATTTATTACAAATGGGAGTAGACTTTCGCACCCAGTTTTGTGAATAAGGTAAGGATTTTTCGGTTTGTTTGTTTGTAAATTGTTGAAAGTTTTTTTTAAATTACGATTAGGTCCAACGCGTTGACTATTGTAAAAATAGTAAAAGGAATTTTATATGGGAGTTTAGTATTTTCTAGTTTGTAATTGTTCTATTTTTACGTATCGTTAATTATAGTCTAGTTTGAGTTAAAATTACCTCATTGGAAATTGTTGCTTTGTAATTAGAATTACTTCAGGAAGTGTAGCTTTGCAGATTTAAAATATTGGCGACGGTATGTAGCGAGTCATTGTGATTAATTAATTTTAAGAAGACAAAGATTGTGGGTTTCATAATGTGTTAGTTTATGGTCGATTTTCCAAACTTAGAAGCGATGAAAACAGAGCATATTACAGTATCTTTTGCGAAGTACCTTAAATGCTAGTGACGTAATTTCTCAACTCGGTTCCCGAAATTCATCTCGTTTTTACCACGGTAACAGTTTGAAGGCAGTTTTTTATGAAAGGTGATTTGTCGTGAAATGATATGACGAAACAGGTTGAGGCACTTAGCGCGCGATGTGACTTGAGTGTGGATTGAACTTTCTTACGTGTGTATATGAAGGACAAAGAACGCTATGTAAATAAATCAATGTAGATATATTTATATTAGACCAGTTGACACAGTTATTTAATCAGCTTGTTTTGGCTTAAGTATTTTCGTCACTAAATTGTGTTAATGTAATTCAAAAATAAACGGTTTGTTGAAATTTTCCGACTGTGGAATTGCTATATTAGGAGCCGTATTAAGGGAGATTTAAGCGCACCGATGTTCCCTGTTCCGTTGGCTAGAGGGTGAATCTTACGAGAAATACCTATACCACTCAAAGTGGTCAATTGGCGTGAACTATGGTAAATACTTCCATACATTTGGTTTTGTTGGAGGTATTTAATAATTTGTTTGCATTTTTTTTAATTGTATTTGTCAAACGGATAAATACGCTTTCTTGTGTTTAGTTTTGAATAAACGCCGTTTAGGCCAATATATTCCCCGTGTATGTATCATTTAACATTGTGCGCTATTCTTATCTTATTGTGACTACTGTATACAAATTTCATGCTGAAAGATTTGTCAAATTGCTTTGTTCGACGTTATTAAGCTCCTTTTGGTGCTATTTAAATTAAGGTACTAAATTATATGATTTTGAGATTTTGAACCTTGAAAGTGTCAACCCGATATTTTATTAGATTTTACAAAATTGAATGTGTTTTAACAGCTGTATGTATCACTACTCTAATTGTTTCATTTATTTTTCTTCTTATTATAATATACGAATAGTGTTAGTGAATTGGGTGTTTTTCATTACTGTGTATAGAAGTGTACGTGACCTCATTCCTTTGTTATCGCGTAATATTATTTCCGTAGTACAAAATTAGAACATTAGATATTTCGATTACTTTCGAGTTACCGAGTGATTTATTTGTTTCATGGGAATTTTGATTTATGCAACGTTACAGCGACAACGCTCAATTATTTTTTTTAATATTCTTAATGAAAGCTTTAACGTAACAATTGGTGAGAATTTCTCTATTAGAATATTTGCTATTTTGAGTTTATATAGTTTCATTTTAAGGGATAAGCGTTGGAGATTTAACGTAACGTAAATATAAAATAAATAAGATCGTTGACCGATCCGCTGGTCTATTAGCACGTCATTTTATTGCGTATTAGGGCCCCTGTATTGACGTATATAAATATTCTAGTGCCCATATTATTTATGATTTACCCTTGTTGTGTTTTATATATTACGAGGTATCCTAAACGCAAAAATTAGTAGCACGCCCACCCCCTATTACTACTACTATTACTTCTGATCTACTGCCATTTTCGCCCGTAACATACTAAGGTACTGTGCATGTACTGTGCTCCCTCAACCGTACTTGATTGTTACAGGATTTAGTGCAAACAGTGCGAGCAACAAAACATCTAGAAGTGTTAGCAACTGCAATCGGATGAATGTCTGCACTTTTTTTGAGAGCGTACAATGAGATGCAACATGAGGAACTAGAATAATTCCCTTAATGACTGTCTCTTCTAGTGCACAACTAGGTCTAATAACAGATTAAAGCTCGGTAGCCTGTGGAATTGGAAATGATGTCTTATAGGATTTGTCTTTCAGTTTGCTCTATATACGTTCACCATATTTACCAATAATTTTATGAATGCACGCGCACGCGCACTCGCACGCGCACGCGCACGCACAGGTAGCCATTGGAATTGGAAATGATGTCTTATAGGATTTGTCTTTCAGTTTGTTCTACATACGTTCACCATATTTGCAAATAATTTTATGAATTCCCGATTTATCTTGATTTGCAAATTATTTTGTAATTTTAAATTCTTTTTACTATTCGCTTTCCGGCGCTGCCTAATTTTCAGTTTTAACTCTCATGCTATGTGTCTGTTTCCTAACTACATTCATAGCCAGTTGATCTGATCAAATTCATTATATTCAGAAACATCTTTAGTCATGCACAGTTCTTTATTATAAGTTTGATCGGAAGAAGTAGCATGCAGCAGTCCGGACGAAAAATTAAGGGACCGATATTTGCTGCCTACGGTACGTTTAGAATTATTGGTTGTGTATCTTTTAGTGCTATTTTTCTGATGATGTATACCTATACAGGTATAGCTTGTAACACTTATATCTTTCTATATCTAATTTACTACCAGTTCTTGTTACTAGAGTATCAAGAAACTAGAAATTTTCATTTGCCTCTATGTCCTTGGTAAGTTTTACTGTTGGATAAGGTTTCTGCAAAGTACTGAACAGTACAAGTTTTGATGATGACACTTCATCAAACTATTTATTTGGTACGTAGGTGTATTTTGTTTATTACTGCGTTCTGCTGCAGTTCCAGTGTTTCAAAAATTATTTTTAAATATGGATCAACACCATTATCAAATGGAAAATTTGCAGTAGAATTCAATGAATTCAATTAGACATTAATTCATTAAAGCAGATGGAAAGAATTATAAAACAAAATTACTAGGTGAAGGAAACAGATTACAACCAAGATGAATACACAAATAGTAAATACTCTTGACGAGTATTACCAAAAAGCTAGAAAGACTCCATTATCAAGCTATTATATATAACGACGATTCTGAAGCAAAAAGACGCATTAGATAACATTCATCAGGACTAATAGTCATCTACCAGAGAAGCTGTACTAAATGTCAGCAGAAAATTGAAAATCAGAATAATTTTGAATTCAGCAATTTCTCTACTATAAATACAGAGCTTTTAAGTTCCATAGATAAAGTAATTCAGAAAGCATCTCTACCTAATGATGGAATTCAAGATTTCGCTTTACAAGATGGAATTCGAAATACCCTGCAGCAGAGAGCATAGGTCACTCGCGGAATATGTGTTTAAGTCTTGCGGTTCTATTTTTGAGTACCCGAAAATCCGTTGTCTTTTAGCAGCCAGCGAGTCACAGTCACATATAATGTGTGTAGCTGTTTCTGGTTCCGCACCGCAGAATCCACATGTGGGGTCTCCGTTACATTTCTTGATCTTCCTTAAATGGTACTTAACAGGCGCAAGTCCTGTTAGGATGTAACAAACTTCGAACGTGTTGTTAATAATTCACCTCTATGTAGACAACTTAACGTGCATTTCGTGCAGCGTGTGTTACACATCTAGTTGCATAAAAACATGCATTTAATTATTTTAATTAGAACTCGTACGCATATCGTTTAGACATTCAGTTTCAGACATGTTCATGTGCAAAGACTACTTTAGCGATGCTTTGTTGATGATGTTTTTAAGGTGGATGTAGCACCCATTATTGCTTGTTAAATTTAAAAAAAAGTTCTACACAATTTGTATGGTAAGTTATAAAAAAATATTATATTAAAGTTTCAGGCGTTTGCTTTTTTCAGGCACTTTTATTTTTACTTTCATGTTTACGTTTTATTTTTTACTTTAACTTCACCTATACACGTTTAATTTAAATACTTTACCGTTAATCTAAGTTACGGAATTAGTACGATTAATCAAGAGTGAGATTGTAATAAAAAATTAATAACCGGGAGTAGGTGTTGTTAAGAATAATTCCCTAATATTACTTATACTCCTAATGATAAATAGAAGCTTTTATGCCTTCTGCTCAGTCAGTGATTAAATGGGCCATGTTCTTAAACTTTGATTTGCTTTAATTAGAAAATGTGTGTGTGTGTGTGTGGTTAGATATGTTCGCTTTACAAAAAAATCTAACTTCAAATACCACGGACGCCAACTTATTTTATGGAAAACAAGTAAACCGTAAATGTAATAAACATAAAATTGAAAACAATAACAAGGTTTATTATAAAACCTTTAAGTCAACTTATAAGGTATAAAATTTTAATACTAATGTTAGTAACTTAAAAATACCTTATACTAATGATTAGAAATGAAATACCTGTTGTACTTTAAAATTTTGATTGTCACTGGTATACTGTTACTGATAAAATGTGCTGACTAAGCCACGCTTTCAAATTTGGTTGTGCAATTAATCTTGAAATGGAAATATAATAGAGTCTTGATATTCGTTGATACCAAATGAATAAATTTCTTTACAAACAGCCAAACTTGGTTGATTTAAATGGGATAATGGACCATTTATTTATGATTCTGTATAGCAATAAACTTCTATTGCGTCATCCTCGTTAAATTGAAACGTAATAACACAATGAAGTTGCGTAAAACGTAATAAAAGTAAAAATAAAAGTGAAACAAAAGTGCCTGAAAAGGATAAATATAATAGACAAAGAAAAATAGGTGTAATTAGGTCTTACCGTAAAATTTACGACACTTTAATAAAAATAATCAAGAGCAAATATGGACGTTTTTTGCTTTCATTATCGTAACAACAACCTCCAAAAATTATGTTTGCGCATGAACTTAATGTGCAAGACGAAATGCGTGTACCACCCCACTTTAAAATATCTTAACGCATACTTTTCAGCCACTAAGGTATGCAATTCACATGACACAAAAATGAACGAAGTTGCCTAAATTATTGCATATTTTAACACAACTCAAAAAGGTTTGTTACAAGAGTTACTCATTTGGAAATTATAAAGCATACAAATCCAGCTTTATTTCAACTTGAAGTAATATTACACAACAATTTTCTAAAACGCTAACACAGCAGGCATCCGTTTCGTTATCTACAGTGTGACCAAGAATAAGGTATTCTGATTCCATTAATTACTCACAATTTTAATTATTCATTAGGTTATAACGTTGGTAACGTTAGCATAAAGTGTTTCCGTTTATAATTAAATATAGGTTGTGTTAATAAAATTTGTCATTGTAGAATTTTTTTTTTAACTTGATTGTATAATGGTTTACTTGTTTATTCCATATTTAAAAGCAAGTTGTCGTCCTAATTTTTAACTATTAGTTTCAGGAGGAGACACCCCCGATTTTAAAGCGAATATAAATATGTTTTGGATAGTAAGGCAAAACGATAACTTTATGAACCCGGCCCACTTTAATCTACGACTGAGCAGACGGCACAGAATCTTCTTGTTATTACCCATAAGTAGCTAAAACTTGTAGCCATGGGTGTAGAAGTATACGTATAGAATCTAAGGATTTGTACAAGGAGGTCGATGATATACCTACGGATTGCGTTTCTTGTGTCTCCCACTGCAAGTTCTGGGCCATAAAAGCGGCCCGCTGATACCTGTCTTGCGAGTTTATCTACCTTTTCTTTTCCTTCGATCCCACAATGGCCAGGGACAGTTATCTTGTTCCTGTCTGCCAGGCCTTTGAGTTCTTCGTAACATTCGTAACATTCATTTAGCTTGTAGCGGATTAGATTTTGGGAGAAATCCAGCTGTGGAGAGGGGGGGTTTGTTAAGGGCAGTTTTTGGTTTTTATCAAATATTTTTAAAATATCTGCATATTTCCAGGATATAAAAATACCCAGATATAGACCTTAAACATATCGATTAATTATGTTCTATGCAATTTTTTTGAAACGACGCGTAATTTAGCGGTGTTATTTCAAATTTTTTCAATATCTGAATAACGATAGAATAACTATAAGAGAAAGTGTAGACATATTTTTTAAAGAAAATTTAATTTTACATAACCTTTCTTTATAAAGTTCTGTTTATTATAATTTATAACGCAAGATAAGTCTAAAAATTAATTAAATATGAATGATAATGGTTAAATTCTATTATTGATATCTTATAAAAGCGGGTGGCTTTAGAATTTCTTTTTAAATTAACATATGTTTATGTCTATTAATCTCTATCTGACATAAAGTTTTAAACAGCATTCTGACAGATTATTGTTTTTGTTTTTACAATGTTGCTTGTTTTTGTTATGAACGTATAAAAGAGGTTGCATAGTTACCCTCAAAAAATATAATTAAAATTGTTTCATTTCCTTTAATTATTTAAGTTAGCCTCGCTCTGCCATGAAGTTTTAAACGTCTGTTTGACATAGATTATTGTTTTTACAATGTTGCCATTTTTGTAATGAACTTATTATAAAAGAGGTTGCATAATTATCCTAAAAAAATGTTATTAAAATTATTTCATTTCTTTTAGTTTCCGCTTTGTAGGTTGGAAGGTCGTGTGGTGTTCCACACGACGCAATCTTCATATAGCATAGAAACACTTTTTCCCAACGAGATTTTCTATTCATACAGATTTCTTTATAAACCGTCTCAGTTGAAAAAGTGTAATTTGTATTAGATAATAGTAAATCATCTAAACGGTTTCAGAGGTTATGCGAAATCGCATCTTCGTGTGCTAGTTATCAAGCTTGAAGTGTGTTACTTTGGCCTCAATTTGTGACGATTGGTCATCAGTAAACGGTAACAAACATTTGAAATCCTCTAAAAACGCTTTAGAGTGCCGTCCGTATTGCTATCCGTTTTCCATTAAGTTTAGTTGTCCTTGACTTTTCACCTAATAGGGGTCATCCGACAGAGGTCAGAATAAGCGACGAACATATTTAAATAGCACGCTTTAAATTAATAAAAACAGACGTTTAAAAGGTTTACCCAGTAATCATAAATACGAATATTGACCTTTCACTTCAATTTCCATACGTTATTAATTGAAAATTTGATTGACCTTCATCTTTGACCCAGTATCGGTTAGATACGAAATGCTATAAATTTGCGAAAACTATTTGAAAAAGGTGGAACCGATTATCCTGTAATCGTACAGACCATTTACCTTTGACCTCAATTTGGCTTTAACAGTTTCTGTATTCACGTCAACCAAACACAAATTTCGAATCTCCACAAAAGCTTTCGAGTGCACCCTTAAGGTATAGGTTATTGATTTTTAAGTTTTGGTTCTTTAAGCGTATCAGGGGATGCCAATTATATTACTAAATACACAAAGTACCAAAAAGGCATTGTTATACTAGTACAACAATGGCAAAAATTATTGTATTAGTATAACAATGTTAGTACCTAATTTCGACACGGCGATGCCCCACTGTCGTTATTTGTCACAGGTGAGAGTTACCACACAAGTGTTATTTTGAAGTTTTGAGTTGTGTCCTAGCATTGAAACTATTGCAACTGATTATTCTAAGATGTCTAATGAACCAATATAATTCGTCGAAGGTGTAACAGGAAAAAAAGTTACACATGTAAGCACTTAAATGATATCGGTCATTTAGGAACATCGTTCCCAGTCAAAATTCTGAAAGGTGAAACGAAAAAATCTCATTCTTTTACCTCTATTGTAGCATTTTGTCTAAATTGATATAGACAATATATCAACCTCAGTCCAAATATATCAAGATTTCTTTTTTAGATGCTAAAATATTGGTAAATATTATCAAAAAGGCATAGAGGATAAAAATCCACGCATATTAGATACGGATACATAAAAAGTATGTGTCCCGATTAATGGTTTGTACATAAACTTACTTTGTAGAATTTTTTGCTTATACGGGGTGTCCCACCACCTCTTGATATTCCAATATCTCGAATTGAACATTGAGTTAATGTACATTGTTCTCAATTCGACATTTACTCTAATTATTTTTCTATTTACTTGGTACTGTTTAATTGCCTATGCTATGTATTTTAATAACATTCTTTGCACATTAAAATCGTGACAAGTGTGGTATTTGTTGAATTTGTTTTTGAAAGGCCTGTCCAAAAATTTAATATTATACTAGTTGTACTATTTAAAAAGTATTAGTTGGGGTCCGGAAACGAGAGAAAAATGGGAAGTCCTTCTATAGTAGCTGTAAGCATCATGTTCCACTGTTTATAGCTACCAAATATCATACTTATCATGTGAACAGTTCTCGAGATATCTGTCAAAACGTTGTGGGGCATTCTGTCATTCTCTCGTAGTTGAGTTACCATATTCCTTCATGTCATATATCAACTGATTTCTTCTTCCTCTTCTTCTTTTATCCATTACTATTCTCTCTAATGCATCTTTCGGCAAACAATCTGTTCTGATGTTATGGCCAATCTAGTTCCTTTTTCTATTTGCTATTACTCCTCTCACATTTCTGCTTTTTTGCATTCTGCTTCATTTATTATCCGATCTTGTAATTCCTACCATCTTCCTCCAAACCCACATCTCAAAGGCCTTCCTTCTTCTTTCCTTATTGTCCATGTCTCGGCTCCACATAACAATGTGCTCCAGATATGGCAGTTAGCCATCCTTCTTCTCAAGTTCCCTTCTAACTTCTTTTCTTATTAAAGGCTTCTTTTTCCAATACTATTCTAATCTTTATTTGCGCAGTTGAGTGGGAGTCCTCTGTTAAGATGCTTCCTACGTATTTGAATTGATTAACTTGTTCTATTACTTCTCCATCAATTCTGATGTTATAAAAGGTGATTCAAAAAGCGCCCCGGTTTTGAATCGCTCGCCATTTTGTTGTTTGTTGCTTAACAACATAGTTGTTTATAAAGTTGACATCTCCTAATATTCCGATTTCATTCTGTGTGTCAAAATGGAACGCTTTTCTACTGAACAACGTGTGTTAATCGTGAAAACGTTTTATCAAAACGGAGAAAGTTTTGCAGAAACTGTCCGATGACTTCGTGCGATTTTCGGGCGTAATGAAGCTCCGAATGAATCAACAGTGCGCAGACTTATGACAAAGTTTAGATGGCGCCACATATCACACTTCCGCCGAAACCATTGCATTGCTGCTCGAGAAATTCCCAGATCGGCTCATCTCACTTCGTGGTGACCGGCAATGGCCACCAAGGTAGTGTGATTTAACTCCATGCGATTTTTTTCTTTGGGGTTACGTCAAATCATTGGTTTATGTCAATAAACCCCGAGACATCCGCAAGTTAAAGGAAGAAATTCGACGAGTTATCAACGAAATCGACGTGCAAGTTTGTGAACCTGTAATCAACAATTTCAGGAAGAAAGTTTTGATATGCCGGCAAAGTAGAGGGAGACATACACCCGATGTGATTTTCTATTCCTAAATTGGGAAGGTTTGATTAACAGCTTTATGTCTTTTGTAAATGATTGTTTTAAAATAAACTTTGTTTTTTGTTATAATTAAAACCGGCGCGCTTTTTGAATCACCCTTTATAAACCTCTTTTTCACCCTATTACCATGCATTTTGTTTTGCTGATATTTATCTTCATGCCATAATCCAAGCATGATACATTAAGACCTTCTAACTTTTCCGATATTTCCCCTCTGGCCACTGCTAATAACACCATGTTATCTGCAAAGCTTATGTACTCTATTCTTCTTCGACTCCTGGCTTTTATTCTTTGGTGTAGGCATAAGTTTTTTAACAGTCTTCTTTCTTTTCAGTCCGATCTAGCCCTATCAGTAGCTTTTTCTAGATCTATAAATACCGTTTATACCTTCCTATTCTTTTCAATGTATTGCTCCCACCGTTGTTAACAGTCCAATCGCATCTCAAATGCCAACTCCCCTTCTAAATCCATACTGTTCCTCCTTTATAGAACTATCAATCTAATTGTACAATCTTATGTTGAGCATTCTCAGGAGTATGTTGGCTGCATGAGAGATTATGCTGACTGTTCGATGTTCTTCGCACTTCTTGGTGTTTTTCTTCTTTTCTATTGGCATCATTATAGTTTCTATAAAATCTTTTGTCCATTCTCCCGAGTTGTATATGTCATTACATAAGTTTAGTATTGTCTTTCTTCCTTTGCCCCCTACAGCCTTCATTAGATCAATTGGTAACTCATCACCTCCTTTCCTTTCTTCATTACTTTCAACTCTGTTTCCATCTCTTATTGTAAAGCACCATAACCCATTTTTTCTTCTTCCAAGCATCTTTCACTTCCTAGTTGTAACTCGTCTTCTCCAGGTCATGTTCTTCTCCTATACAACAATTCTATGTATTCCTTCCACCTATCTAGTACCTCCCTGAAAATATAGAAGATCTAAAAGCCGAGTGTGAGAAAATATAACATTTTCAGTTAGCCAATGTGAGACGGCAATTTTACGACAGATTGGGTTATTTTATAGCAGTAAATTGTACTTTATTTGAATATTTGTTATAATTTGTTAATTTTTCTGAATTTACATTATGTTTGTATCTATGTTTTGTTATCGTGTTATACATATTAAATTCTCCTTCAATTAAATTTCTTTGATTATCTTGGTTCTGGAAAATTATAACGATAGTATCTGCCGACGCAGCATTTTATGCTCTTAAAAGCCATTATTAGCATAACCATCTTACCATTTCTACTTTTTGTTGCGTTCGATATGTTTTAGCCGAAACAAACTTACGTGTAAAAATCAGTCGACATCAAGCAACAATGACAAATAATGTAGATGCGCATGTTGTTTGTTTATATGATTCCCAAGTATCACCGATTTTTAATAAAATGTAATTTTTTATTTTGTCTATTTTTACGGTTTAGAAAAACAGAAAATTATAATTAATAGTATGTACAGATGCACCTTTTTCTATACAAAAAACGTATTTACAGTGTTATTCTAAAATAATTAGGGGAGCTAATAATTGAATATACAAAAATTACCATTAAGTCGCTGTGCTGTGTCCCGCAAGGCATCACCTATCCATGTATACAGGGTAAGTCAAGACGGACGAGACGAAGTTTTATGAGAAAACTGGATATATTTTTTTATTTTTGTTGCAGGGAAATTGTGTAGGTCCATTAAGGCTACATTTTAAAAATAATTTCAAATATACAGGGTGCCTAAAAAAAGAGCGGCATATCAAAGTTATGTTTTTTTAAACGGAATGCCGTATATTTTATCACGTTTTTTTAATTAAGTATGAAAGATAAGATTTTCGTTACCTAAACCTAAATATAGGGCGCTTTGATTTATTTTGATGTTTCTTAAACTACAAGGTTTTGGAAAAAAAATGAATTGTTACCAAACGGTACTAAATTTGTCGAAATTGCTTCAGAATTTTGAAAATAGACTGTTTCGTTGATTTATTTGGCAATTTAATTGCGAAAAATACTATACTGGGTGTTCAGATTATCTTCCTTATCTCAAATGGAGTACCCTGCATATTTTAGATCTGTGATGTGATCAGTTAAATGATCTTCCAGAAGTATCCTATACCTAAACCTTCACGTTTCAAAGTTATTCAACAATATTTAACAATATCACGAATATCTTAAATATTACCTGTTATTGTTAACAGTTTAACATAACTACTAGAACAAATGCTCGAAATGACTGCCCCTTTTCACGCGAGCATCTTACATTTTGCAACACAACAGGAGTGACGGTTCCAAATGCAATTTTAATTTGGTCTATCATGTATTCTGTAGTAGTAGGAGGAGTAGCATACAAGAGGTTTTTAATATATCCCCATAAAAGAAATCCATCGGAGTGAGGTCTGTAGATCTAGGAGGCCAGTTAATTGGGCCACCTCTTACGATCCATTTGTTATGCAGTTTTCTGACTAAATCTTCCCTTAAACGTAGTGAAAAATGTGCAGGGGCACCATCTAATTGTAATCATATTTTTTGTCTGATGTATAATGGAATATTTTCTAAAAGTAGCCAAAAGTCGCTTTTTAAAAATTTTGAGATTTGCGACCATTTAAATTGTCGTTGAAGAAATATGGACCAATAACTTCATCGCCAATTGTTCCAACATACACATTAATATTCCATACATTCTGGTGATATGCTGTATGCCATAAATACTTATTTTCAGTATCATAATAATGGTAGTTATGGCGATTAACATGGCCATTATTATGAAACGTTGCCTCATCGGTAAACAATACGTGTTGGTCAAAATTATTTTCTTCGCCTATTTTTTCGAGGATTGTTAAATAATAGGCAATTTGCCTTTCAATACCTGTTCCATACAAATTTTGATGAAGTTGAATATAATATAGGTGGTATTTGTGTTTCCTTAAAATTCTGGAGACACGTGATTGACTAATGCCTGTTTGTATCTCAATTATTTTACTACTGGTATTTGGA
Source organism: Vesta saturnalis (assembly GCA_036346205.1). Lineage (NCBI taxonomy): Eukaryota > Metazoa > Arthropoda > Insecta > Coleoptera > Lampyridae > Vesta > Vesta saturnalis. The sequence goes on from JARFJB010001933.1 coordinate 884,444, forward strand.
TTATCAACCTCGGAACCTAATACAAAAAACTCGTTATCTTCGTTATTCGTAATCGCCTTTGTTTTTTCCTGTTTTGGGTAAGCGACACTTCCTGTCCCACAAAACGTTTGCAACAATTTCTCTAGTATTTTTTTATTTGGATGAATGCGGTTGGGGTACCGTGCTGCGTAAACTCTTGAAGCTAATAAACAATTTCCATAAGATTCATCATTAGTTAAAATTATATCATTGTTTGATGTTCACCACACAGTGCAAATAATTACTACCCAATTATATTGACATACTGTTAATTAATAATATTTCTCATTTTGACAATACCACACTAGATTAGAATTCATCTTGATAACGTCGTTTTTTTTGTCATTAAAATATACATATTTCTATAAGTAATATTTTAATTAAAAATTACTGCATGCTAACTTCAAATATGTGTACACATACACCCAAAAGAAGAAATAGTTTTGCTAATTACTCGATTCAAAAAATGATTGACAAACATTATTTGTAAAAACATTTACGTCCTGTAAGTCCCATAAAAAAACGTTAAATTTAAAAATTACCTCAATAACTTTGAAACGTGAAGGTTTTTGTATAGGATACCTTAGTACTATTTGGAAGATCATATACAGGGTGTTCCATTTGAGATATGAAAGATATTGTAGTTTGAATGTATTACTAATACAACGGAACACCCAGTATAGTATTTTTCGCACTTAAATTGCCAAATAAATCAAAGAAACAGTCTATTTTCGAAATTCTGAAGCAATTTTGACAAAATTAGTTTCGTTTGGTAACAATTAATTTTTTCCAAAACCTTACAATTTAAGAAAAATTAAAACGCTCTGTATTTAGGTAGGGAACCCTAACGAAAGTCTATCTTATTTTTCATACTTAATTCAAAAATATGATAAAATATATGGCATTCCATTTAAAAAAAAAACATAACTTTAATATGCCACTCTTTTTGAAGCATCCTGTATAGGTCCCTGCAAAAAAAATCAAAAAGTATATCTAGTTTTCTCATAAAACTCCGTCGCGTCCGTCGTTGACTCACCCTGTACAAATAGTAAATTAAAAATTCTGTTGATTAGAAATTGTCCTTTATTAAAAATAGTGTTAATACAGTATATTATTAAACTTCCTTTTGAAAGATTTTTAAAAGCATTTCGGACTTCCGCTCTACGACGCTTCATGATTCTATGATTTATATGTAATCTAATTCCAAATTTTGGTGTTCATCCATGCAGTAGTAATTTGCATACTATGAATAAATATTTCCATAAATATGGTAACTTTATTTTTATAATGCACACACATTGGATACTTGTTTAATAATTAAAACTTACGCGCACAGCTGATATCCTTGAAATAAGAACAACCTAGTCAATTTATATGCTACAAAAACCATCTTTGCATGGCTTTAAAAAAATGGAAATCAGTTTAACACAGTATTTCTTACATTTGTGATACCCGCATTACGTTAAGTAAATGATTAGTGGGGAATGATTTATGTGTGCAAGTTTTATGACAGGGAAAATTGAAATATATTACCCAATTATATGCAATATAAAAGAAAAATGTAATATTACTTTCAATTCTCTAAAATGAAGAATCTTGCTACATGTAAGCATTATGTACTAAAATAAAAAAAAGTAACCTGCAAGTTACACAACTGATAATGGGTAAGTAATTATATATTTTCTAAAATAAGTGCTGTCAATAAAAACACTTTTAAAAGGCCAGTCAAGATCTGGAAAAAACATTATATAAAATAGCCCATAGTTTTAAGCAATAGCATATACTCAATATATCTGTTTAGAACATAAAATACCAAAATACAGGGTGTCCGCGGAGGAACTGCGAAGAATTCGTATACGTATTCTTTGAACGATTTTAAGCAAAAATGGTTATGTGCAATTTTTCCGAATTCCTAACTCCTAAGAAAATGTGGGCGATTGAAGAAAAATGTAAAAGTAAGGAAAGAGAATGCTCTTAACAGCTGCTTAAGTTTTAAAATTATCATAAAACAAAACTTTTAATAACAATTTTCATTAACAAATTAACAAGAACACAAAAATGCACATAAAATAACGAGGTGACAAACAAAAATGGTTACAGTTGTTCAAAATGAGATCTACCAACCTCCACACATAATGCCACAGGCCTTCGCAGCTCTCTTTTCCATTCGATATTTGCGAAATTGTCACGAATGTTGGTAAATGCATCAAAAATTCGTTCAATCGATTCTTCAACGAGGTGACAAACAAAAATTGTTACAGTTGTTCAAAATGAGATCCACACTGTAAAAATCGTAAGAGCAATTTTGGTTGCCTAGAAAGTATTACTACAATAAACTGAGAAAGTGTGTCTTATTTAACGTTTCATGTTATTTGAATCAAACATTATTTTATCATCTGCGTTATGCAATTAGAATTAATTTAATTACAATTAAATCATGCTTTATCAATTTTCAAATGAGAAATTCAGTGATCCTGTACGGCTTGTTTAGCGGTAATTGTTATGCAGCAGTAACAGAGTACAAAAATCGTTCTCTAAATCGTCGTGCTCCCACTAACAAAACGATAGCCCGGACTTTTCCCTGCCTTCGAGAAACAGGAAGTCTTCTTACACATCGAAGTAATCGAGAGTCTCCTCGAGATGCGTTTGCAGAAGAGGTGCTGAGAGAAGTTGAAATCGATAGCCGAACGAGCATTAGACGGATAAAAGCAGCCACGGGTAGCAGCAGGACCACGATTTCGAAAATTTTTCAAGAAAATGGAATGCATCCGTATCACCTTCAACCCGTTCAACACGTTCTTCCCGGCGATTTGGCTCCAAGAGTTCGGTTTTGTGAATGAATGATCTCGCATGATGATAACATTACTGTTACACTCTTTTGTGGTGTGGCAACTTTTTGTCGGGATGAAGTGAACAATAGTCACTATGAGCACGTTTGGTCAGATGAAAATCCTCATGAAATTGCTATTACCGGATTTCAACATCGCTTCACGGTAAATGTTTGGGCCGGGATTATCAGAGGTAGTCTCATTGGACCCC
>JARFJB010001933.1:1645000-1680000 GCA_036346205.1 Vesta saturnalis
TAGCAATAGTCGAGCCGCCTGTCAAAGTCAGTGTCTGATAAAGCCTGATGTAAAGCTAGATGATAAGGATGCAGCTTAAAATCCTTAAAATTCTAAACACAGAAGCAACACTTACACCTAGTTCTGTGGAAATCTCCTGATGCTTACGTGAGGCTCCGATTCTACGTATGCAAGAACATTAATACTATTGTCTTCATTTCTTATGCGACGTCTTCTGACAGGAAGTGGAATACGTCGTACATTTCCTGTTTGTCTTAAACGTGTTGCCATTCGCCGAAACACTTTTCTAGTGTAGTGCCTTCGATCAGGATATCTGATGGCGTATTGTCGTTCCGCAATAGCTGCATTTTGAAAACATTCATAATACGGCAAGCATGTCGTAAGCCTCGGCATTGGTATACGACATTTTGAAGGATAGCACTAATTTCTGATAAGGTACAATGAAACCCAAAACTAATGAAGGAAAAAATTTTTACAACACAACATCAATAAAAATTAAGTAAGTTGACAACTATTTCAATTTATTTACCTCCATGGAAACGAGCCGACTTTGTTCCGCAGCAAATTAGATTATTATTTTAAACACACCACATAATTAGTCCTTAGAAGTTTTATATGATGTTATAAACGTACAGAAGAAGAATTAATAGTTATTTTACAAAACGGCCGTCAATTTGAACATTTATAGATTTTCACTTGTTTTTAACAGTTGTTCATGATTTTGTACCATTCTATTGAAAAGTTTCTTAAACAAAATCAATCATTACTTTGATATCGTTGTTATGGCCCGTTGGCCTCTAAACACGCTCCAAATTTTGCAATTTGCTTAGTTTGGACTAGTCCTAAGCCTAGATAGAGTGTGAAGGAGGCACAGACTATGATAAATGCAGATTCCTCATTACTAATCCAACCTATACACCTTAAGAAACCATAGCAACAATCAATTATTAAATTAAACGGTTAAAAAGTCTTCTTTTCGCCATAACTCTGGAACAAATAAAGATATCAAATTGCGTTATTTACGTTTTTTGTTACAAATTTAAGCTACTTTCCGCTTATGATGTCATAATTATACCGTATGATTTAATTTTTCTGAATAAAATCAAAAATACTGGTATTATTACAAATTGCGCCCTCTAACAATTTTATTATGAGCTATCGCGTACCAATGGATGCGACAGTTAAAAGTACTTACCTTTTTCTTCTAAACAAGCCTAGGTTTACTACAATCGGATAAGTCGTTTAAAAATAACAGCGATTTAAATGATTACACATTCAATAGCTTCCCCCACTCTTATTAAGGTCGGTACGCCAATGAGCCTTAGACCAAAATGATGCAGAATTGTCTAAGCTTTCTAACGATGTTACCAAAGGTATGCCTTAATGTGGGAATTTTCGGAGAAATTTATAATTTTCAATTGCGCCCCCTTGCGATGAATTACGGAACTTAAAAATAATTTCCAGGATTTTCTCGTGGCGACTTTTATAATGAATTTTTTTTCTCCACTTTTTATGTCCACTAGTTTCTGAAATATGGCCGGTGGCCAGCCTTAATGAAACACCCTGTATATATATATATATATATATATATATATATATATATATATATATATATATATATATATATATATATATATATATATATATATATATATTGAGGAGCAAATCTGATTTGATTTAATATTTATTTGTTTCATTAGACTAAAATCAATTTTCGTGCGAAAAAAAGACACGAAGCGGAGCCAAAACATTTTTAATAAAAATAAAATTTTTTAAATTTTATTTATATTTATATTTTATTATTTTTTAAAAATTATTTATTATAATTTCATTAAGTTTCAAATTGGATTCTCGGGGAAGTGGAGGGAAGGGAGAGGTTTTTTTGAGGGTAACATACAATTCATAATTATAAGCAGTGGCGGTCAACGCTGTTTGGCAAATTCTATTGTAAATACATTTGTTTCAAAAATGGACTTTCGTCGTTTAATAGGGGAGTTTTTAATTCAAAGCCAATACGATATTGAAGATGGGTTGAAACGTCAGGCCAACAGAACTTAATGAAAGGAATCCTTAGCCCTACAAACGGTGAGGTTTCTTCTTGAAAGGACATCGGAATGAGAGGCGTACTGAGCCCAGTCGATAACATAGCGCGAATTTCAAATCCTGAAAGTTAAAAATTTACGGTTAGATTTACACTTCCATCCGTACAAAATGTTGCGTCTTCAGCAGGTCAAACATGCGGATTATGCAGCCCGAGAAGACTTCGCTGTGGGTATGCCAGTAATTGTGGAAGAGCACCCAAATGCAGAGGCAGTAAACAAACAGAACTTACGTTACTGCCCCTCCCCCCCAATGCCCTCACAAAATTCATGAGACACATCTCCACCCTGAGCGTGTAACAGTTTGATGTCCTTTTGGAGTAATATGGCCGTATTTTTTGAAGAGAATGTTTGAACGGTCACAGTGAATTCAGGGCGATACGTCCAGATGCTGGAAACACTTTGTCGACCGGAACTACAGACGACGAATAAACATTGAAAGGTTTATTTTCAACAAGATGGTTCTGCAGCGCATACCGCCAACGCATCTATGGAATTTGTGAGGGACATGTTCCGTGGTCGCCTTATTTTGCGTATCGGTGGCGTGCCATGGCCGCCAAAATCCCCGGACTTATCCTCCTGTGACTTCTTCCTGTGGTGGTACTTGGAAGAACGTGCCTAGGTCCACAAACCCCGTACATTAATGGCGTTGAAAGATGCCATTACAGAAGAGATGCGTCCGATTGACCAAGAGCTGTTAGGCAGAGTAATGAATGCTTTCTGTCGGCGGCTTGAAACCTGCATTCAAACGGAAAGCCGCCCCAGAGTTACATACTTTTTCATACGTGAGTGAAATGGTAGATATTGTTCTGTACTTTGATAAAAATATAATGGTGTATATTGTTCTTTACTTTGATAAAAATAAAATCAGATTTCCTTGAATATCAACTGAGTATTGTCCATTTAAAAAAACATCCTGTTCCCATGTATCACCCTGTACAAACTGTATGTCATAAATTTAAAAATATATACCGAAAAGAATATATACAAAGGTGGAAGGGAACTAATGTGCCAAAAACTGTGTGAAAATAAGCCTAATTTGTAACAAAAAACTCAATTGGTTTCCCTGTCGTATCTTCATTGTGATCGGAGATTTAAGGATTTGGAACTTTACTCCTTTAAAATCAAGTTTCTCAACAACCAACCCGTAGTTCTTGTAACGATTAAAACATTTTAGGAAAGCTGAGGAAATTTCCTAACACACAATGTTTGGTTCTGACTGAAAATTTATTTAAGCTGCTTACCATAGACTACCAAATTTGAGAAATAATGAAATTTAAATTTTTTCACGTACGTTTAGGGTTTATATCCATAGCCGTTTTGAGAGATGAAAGTGGTCAAATTCCACACACACTGCTACCTTTCATAAGCTTTAAAACAAGCCACCAATGGACCTTTTATGTTATTTTGTTCAATTTTTATAGTCTACAAAAGGTTAAAAAACGATGAAATAATTGGAATACGAAAATATTAGTTTGTTATTAAAATCATTTTTAACTGAAAAACTACTCCAAGTTGTGTCCACCTTTCTGATATATATTCTTGCCCGTTTCCGAATTTCTCCCACCGTTGTTCGCAAAGTCAGTTGGTCTTTTATCTTTTGAATAGCGTCATCAAGCCTTTTTCTTAATTCTTCCAATGTGACAATTTCTGTGATATATACCTCTTGTCTCAGAAAACCCCACACCGAAAAATCTGTCGGGGAAAGGTCCGGGATCTTCCCGACCTAAGAACTGGACCGCCACGCCAAATCCTAACGGGGTATTGCTCGTTCAAGAACTCATCAACGGCATTCGAATAATGGACAGGAGCTCCATTGTACTGAAAAATGATATCAGCTCGTTGCTTTTTAGGAATACCATGACGCAGACTTGAAGATCATGCTGAAGGCAATGCAAATAAACTTCGCCATTTAAATTTTCTTTGAAAGATGCGAGGGCCAATAAAGTCGTCTCCAACCACTCCATCCCAGACACGCCTCTGAAAAGATCTTGCACGACAAGCAAAGGGATTTTCCTGGGCATAATGATGCATATTATACAATTTAAAAACACCATCCCTAGTAAAAAGACTCATCAGCCAACAATATTTTTCTTAAAAAGTAGTGATGCTCGATGTCTTGCACCAACAGCCACTGGAAAAAGTCCAACCGCGGTTGAAAGTCATTTGGTGTAATGCTTGCACGCAAGTGAAGTGGTGGCCATGGAGATTGTTTTTGGGTAAAACATCCAATACCTTCTTCTACTAACAGTTGGATCATGTTACGCCCGGTCCAGTAAGAACTGTTACACATGAACATTTTGACCATCCTGGCCTCTTTCGACCATCTCATTAAACGAACCAGTCTCGACGAGTCTTTGGTAAACTCTTGCAAATACACCACGGCTGGGTGCAGGACGTTCTGGATAGTTTTTACGATACTCCGCTTCTGACCTCCGAGAGTTACCATTACACAGACCATAAATGAAAACTATGGCTGCATAGTTCCTGTTTTTAAAACGTGGCATACTTTTAGAAAGAAGGTACACGTACGTGAACACCGTTAAAAACGAACGTGAAATTATAACTCCAATAACAGCCACGTACAAAATTGATTTATTGTACGTTTGTATCATTGTTAGAAATGAAATAAAAGAGATAAGATAAAGTACAAAAACCCAATGATACTGACACAAATCATTTTAATGGTTTTTTAACCTTTACGAGTTTATAAAAATTGAACGGAACAACATAAAAGGACTATTGATGGATTGTTTTAAAGCTTACGAAAGGTAGTAGTTTTTGTTGAATTTGACTACCACTTTCATTTTTCAAAATGGCTGTGTAAATAAGCGTTAAGTATCCGTGAAAAATTAAAATTTTCTTTATTTTTCAAATTTGGTAGCCTCTGGTAAGTAGCGTAAGTGAATTTCGAGTCAGAACCAAATATTTTGTGTTAGAAAATTCCCTCATCTTTCCAAAAATAAATTCATTTTTACAAAAATACGGGCTAGTTCTTGCGAAACTTAATTTTAAAGGAGTAACGTTCCGAATTCTTAAAAGGAGGCATAACCTTCCATATCTTCGGCCACGGTGAAGATACGACAGGCCTCCAATTGGGTTTTTTGTTACAAACTCGGCCTATTTTCACGCAGTTTTTTTGGTACATCCAACCTGTTTGTCCATGAACGATCGCAATTCGAATAAATTTAATCCTATGTTCGACAAACAAATCGAAGACAGCATAAGAGTACAAGAACAACAACTAGGTATAAAACAATTACAAAACTCTTTTTCGCAAGCGTGTCATTTTAAGAAAACAGGCCATCGAATTGATACGGATAATATTATATTATTTAATTTAGTTTTTTACAGGAACGGTATCATCCGAGAAGCAGTTGAGACAGAGAAACGTCCATTGTCATTCAACAAACGTGACGATAGTTCAACAATTTCACACATTTGCAAAATTATCATCAAACAATAAACTAAAAGTTAGTTCACCTTAAATATCAACGATTCTAAGATTAGTATTCACAACACCACCAACCACATTCAAGACGAAGAAACCACTACATTTCATGGACCGATTACACATTACAGTACACGAAGCAAAACAAATTAACATTACAAAAACAACTAGGAGACAAATGGCATACTTGACACTTATTATAAAATCTAGGAAAAGAAGACAGTGTCTTCGAAAAGATTTTATATATAAAACTACTACACGAATCAAATCCATTTTTAGCTAACAATATATTCATGCGCCGATCGTTGTGAGAGTAAGGTGTGTGCACAGTCCCTGCAGACTTATTTGATAATTTAACTGCGCTTATTTGGAAAATAAAACAAATAATAATCTTATAAACAATCATGAGTACCAGAGCAAGAAAAAATGTTGATGAAAATGCCGTATCAATTAGTGTTTAAACAACAGATGGGTCGTGATCGGAAGCAGTCATTGATTCTATAAGTAATAAACACTTGCAAATAGTTATGGAGGGTATATATAGTTAAATTCTAACCTAGAATATATAAATAAATCAATCATGGAATTAAAATCATTTTTATCTACAAGTGAGGTTCGTATCGCGAAACTGAAATCCAAAATAGACGATATTGAACAAAAATACAAGATTTAGTTGAGATGAATCTGTGCGTTGTCTCCGTGTGTGTGTGTATGTGTGTGTGTGTGTGTGTGTGTGTGTGTGTGTGTGTGTGTGTGTGTGAGTGTGTGTGTGTGTGTATGTGTGTGTGTGTGTTCGTCAATCATTACATGTGTTTATGACTGCGTTATTGCGTGCACCTACATAACAATTAAATCTTTTCGTACTTACATCACGCATTTCTATTTTTTTTTATTTTTATATATGTGATTATAGTTTTCAGGATAAATAATTTTTTTTTATTGGTGCCCCATTTTACCTTTTTAAAGCACGCCTTAGCGTGTTTAAATCGAACTTTCAAAAAGGCGCGTTTTTTAAAATTACCATGGCAACATCAACAACTCACGAAACGTGAAGTCTAAATGACAATTTTTTGATTATTGATCTGACAGGAGTACCTTGTAACGTCAAACAAAATATTACTAACAAATTCAAAACCTTTATTTAAACATTATTTAACACTTAATTTTATAAATGAAAATAGAAAGTACAGTTAGTATTGTTAGATATATTAATTTTTATTTACATATTTTACATTATTAGTTCTTATTTCCATTTTTTGTGGTAATAATACTAGTATTTATGATTTTAAGGTGTACCAATAACGTATTTTGAGCAATCCGGCTTGCTCGAAAAATCGCGCGTGTTTTAAAAACATTTTTATACACTTATACTTTAATATACTATTTGTCCTTAATTATTAATGACATTAATTTGTTTTGATTATAAAGTACAGACTTTTCTTATAAATATCTGATTAAATTAGTTTGTAAGTAAATAGAAACTCAATTAATTTTTGTAAATAAGTGTATTTTCTTTTGCATTAAAATATGTATACCTTATTACTAACGTAACTCTTAGATACAAAAAAAAGGTCGGGAGCTGATTTTTAGTCAAACTACAACCGTGTTACACGTCCAAACCGCACTAGACGCAGGCTTACCGAAGTAAGCCAGTTGCCAAGCCAGCTAGAGTGGAAATGAGCGGGGTCGACATAGAGTAAAATGATTCAAAAGTAGTTTCAAACACCTTACCATAAATCTACAACTCATAATGCTTAGTCCAGGAAAAATTGTCTCTAGGCGCCACCACAATCTTAAGTTTTGCTAAAACAGATAGCCTTAGGCGGAATATTAATTCTACCGACTGTAAAGACTGGATTGTATACTAGTAAAACCATTCACCACTCAAATTCAATCACATTGAAAAAATTTAAGAGCTTAAGTTTAAATCTGCTTTCTCTCGTTTTTCGATTTCTTAAAGAAAATTCTTTCTTCAACTCACAAACTATTTACTTATGAATGTCTATATAAATTAATTTTAGGCTATGGCAGTCGCTTACTTATGGGCCCTGCTGAAACTACAATTTCCACAAATAAAATCCACACTGACCATTCTAATGTTCAAAACGCCACGCGCGAACTTTATAAGCTGACCGAACGATTCTGTCTAACTATCCCTTCAATTGGGCGCTCGCTTATATAACCTCAAACATCCTCGCGCCAAAATAAAAATTCACCTGTCACAAACGAGATCTCACACGTTTATGCCGCGTCGAAGTTCTGAAAGTGAAACAAGATGCACATAATGCAAATAAACGTAGCCATCTTGAATATACTTAAATTCACTTACAACTCTCCGAAAAAGCCATTAATTGCAATTACATTCACTCTGTACATTATCCAGACCATAACTCAACTTTATATGAAAATGTCACATGTGGGCATCCCTATTTCCGCACAATTTAGGTGACTACCTCACATTCTAACAACTTCATTCTTGAACATGCATTAAATTTTACCCTTATTGCACAATATTACAAAATTTATACAAACAAAAATATGCACACATATTCCTTACTGCACATTAATGCAATATCATAAACTCACTTATTCATACGTCTACAATCATTTCTTTAATCCAAATTCTTTTATACACGGTAGCAATTAGGTAGTCTCCTACCAGTGCCGTCTCAGTAACAATTTTTCCAAAACATTATTATTTAACCAAATTTAATTATTTCAACATGAAAATCTTTCTACAACGTTCAAATATTCTTTCATATGATAACTAATGCTTTATTAAATTCCAGTGGCGTATCATTTCCACAAATTTATATTCTACATACACAAACGATTTTTTTCTCGTCCAAACTCACTTCATTTACATTCAAAATACGTTCCACATGTGATAAAAGTACTGCATATACACGATGCGCCAAAATAACTTTACAACCATCACAGCCATTGAGGCAACGTTAGATGTTATAGGTAAGTCCAAAGTAGAAAACTTACTCATTGGGCATATTCATGTCAGATCTCTAACAAGAAGAGTAGATGAAGGCAAAGATTTTCTATTAGACTGTGATTTTGATATCTTGGCTTTAAGTGAAACTTGGCGTAACAGTTCTGTTTCCCCGTATAACTCGCAAATATCTGGTTACAATTAGGGGAGATGGTGCTGGCAGAGGAGATCGTGTTGCCTTTTATATAAAAGTATATGTACAATATAAACTTATAGACACTGAGGAAATAAATAAAGTAGACCGTTTTAATCATTTATGGATTACGTTACACATAAAACAAAAGAAAATAACTATGAAGACAGAAAATGACGAAACAGAATTAGTGGTAATTGCTTCTGTGATCGAAAATCCACATATAGGACAAAACCAAATTGCGCAGCGCATTCACATTAGACAAGTAAGTGTCTCGAGAATTCTAAAAAAGCACAGTTATGATTATAAAATCCAGCTCCATCAAGAACTTTCCGAAAATGACTTCAGAAATCGAGTTGAATTTTGTATGTGGGCGTTAGACCAAGTGGCCGAAAATGAAACCTTTTTCAATTTGGTACTGTTTAGCGACGAATGCACATTTCATAACAATGGATTTGTTAATAGACGTAATTGTCATTATTACACTGATTCCCATAAATGTGTGGGGCGGAATAATGGGTCAATATTTACATGGGCCTTATTTTTTTTAAGAACATTTAAATGGTACATTGTTCTTAAGTTTTTTAGCAATAGAATTCCCAGTCCTCTTACAAGACATACCCTTGAACATACGAACAAAAATTTGGTTTCAACTGAATGGTGCCCCCGCACACTTCCTTCATGAGGTTCGAGATTTTTTAAATACAAATTATCCAAATCGTTGGATTGGGAGAAATGGATATCAGAATTGGCCTCCACGATCCCGTGACTCAACTTCACCGGATTTCTTCTTATGGGGATACGTAAAAACAACCGTTTACAAGATACCTCCAACCACACCAGAGAATATGAAGGAACGTATTAGGGAAGCATTACAAAGCATAACCCAGAAATGTTAGCAAATGTTGGTAGAGGTTTCAAAATAGGGTATACTTGTGTTTAGAGACAAACGGTCGTCATTTTGAACACTTGCTATAAGAAATGTTTTTACAGTTTTTCCACCATTCCATTACTTTCATCATTATGTTAATTAGTAAATAAATTGTAACATATCATTATTTAAATTTGTTTGCTTAAACCTGCTCTTGAATGTCAGCTATTCTGAGTTGTCAAATTTCCATAGGCGACTTGTTAGGTGTTAAATTTGTTTAAATAAACATGCTTTCTCAAAATGTGAATTTTCCTTGAAAACAAGAAGAGTTAGACATATGACAGTGTTATAGTATTCGATAGGCAATTAAATTCGACGTCTTCTGTTGACAGAAAATACAGGGTGTTCTATTTAATCTAATCAGGTTATTACTATTTAAAACTTTAAATTGTAGTCATGATTTGTAAACAGTTTGTATATGTTAGTCAGTGTTTTATTCAGTGCGTCATGATACAATATCAAATAGTAAGCTAAGTGTAAAGTTTAGTCGGCGAAAAAGTGAATATTTGTTGAGAACTTAAAGTTTAAAATTATTACCTCATTTTCAGAAAATGCTAAATATTTCAAAACATGTAAGGTCTAAATCGGGTAAACCTTAGTAAAACTCATGCTTATTTTGATCGCAGATTCAATAATATATAGCGTGTTCCATTGAAAAAATTACAACTTTGATATGTTTCATACTTTTGGAACAGCCTGTACATTGCGAAAATAATTTTAAAATGTACCTAACGCCTGTAGGCCTACATTAACTCCAAAAATAAAACTTTTTGAAAGTCAAGTCGTTTGGCCGTAATCTTTCGTGTCGAATAACATGAATAACCCTTTATATATATATATATATATATATATATATATATATATATATATATATATATATATATATATATGGGTTCATAATCTACCCATTTTATTTTATTAATAAATTCCTACGAATAACTAAATAAGTTGTTCTCTGTGGCCGTAATCTTTCGTGTCGAATAACATGAATAATATATATATATATATATATATATATATATATATATATATATATATATATATATATATATATACTGGGTTCCATAATCTACCCATTTTATTTTATTAATAAATTCCTACGAGATAACTAAATAAGTTGTTCTCTGTGGGATTATCTTCTGTAGTCTTTGGGATTTAAGTTAATTATTAAACAGGTAGGCGCCTGTCACAAATAAGTTATAAATTAATAATTTCGTGTAACGTCATTTTACTACGAGAAGTTTATTAGTTTTCATCAATAATTATTTAATTTTTTTGCTTTGAGACATTATTTCAACATCCGTTTGAACTTTCATGGATTACTCAGTCCAACAACGTGTGTTTTGTGTAGAAACTTACATAAGAAGCAATTCGATAGAAGAAGTTAGGCGTGCATTCCGGCGTCAGTTTAATAACAACAATAGGGGTCACGCGCCAAATCGTAAAACTGTTAAGTTATGGGTTCGTCATTGGCGTGAAAATGGTTCTGTACAAAATTTGAAGAAGCCTGGACGTCGAAGAACAAGTTCGTACACCAGAAAATATTGAAAGAGTTAGAATTGCGTTTACGAGAAGTCCTAAAAGGTCTGCTAATCGACAAACCCTTATCCTAGGAATATCAAAGCCCAAAGGGAAGCTTAGATCGAATTCTTCAAAGGGATTTAAAATTTCATCCCTATAAATACCAAATGGCACAGCACCTTAGCAATCAAGATAAAGAAGCAAGGTTAGCATTCTGTCAAGAATTTTTTGATTTACATCAAGGAGCAATTCACAGTCTCCTAATGAGCGACGAAGCAAATTTTTATTTGAACGGCATGGTTAATAAACAGAATTTTAGATACTGGTCAAATGAAAATCCTCGTGAAATCTTTACACAGAACCTCCATAATCCAAAAGTTGTTTGTGGTGTGGAGTAGGATCTTTTGGTATTATTGGTCCATATTTTTTTGAGGATGAAAATAACCTCGCTGTAACAGTAACATCCGAGCGCTACATAAACATGCTAGAGACATTCCTCATTCCAGAATTAAATAAACGAGGATTACTATTCCAACAAGATGGGGCAACAGCTCATACCGCCAAAAACTCAATGAGTGTTCTGCGAGAAATATTAATGGCCGAATCATTTCTCGATTCGGAGATTTGCCTTGGCCTTCGAGGTCTCCGACTTAACGGCACCCGATTTTTTCCTGTGGGGATATTTAAAAGCCAAAGTGTTTGCGAGTCGTCCAGGTACAATCGAGGAACTCAAAGTCAAAATTCGTGAAGAAGTTGAAGGAATAGACGAAGGTTTACTACGCCGTGTAATGAACCACTTTTTATCTAATATTGAGAAATGTGTTGAAGTTGGTTGAGGTCATTTAGAAGACGTGATTTTTAAAGTTAGAATTAAATTAGCCAAATATTTATAAGTTATCATAAATCCCAAAGAGTTAGCTGTAATTTAGTATAATAAATAGTTTGTTTTGTTAACTAAAAAATTTTAATGCAAATATTAAAATGGGTAGCCTATTATGGGGAACCCTGTATATATATATATATATATATATATATATATATATATATATATATATATATATATATATATATATATTATTTATTTCTTGAACCTTATTTATTTCGTTAATTATTTAATTGTGAAAATCTTTGTTTTACGTTTTGGATTTAGATTATCAAAATTTTTGTTATCTGATTGTTACAAATATGAAACTACAGATTTAAAATATTTTGTTTTCATAATATTTAAATCTTGTTATTTTATGTCACAATTCAGATGAACAAAATGATAATGCTGTAAATCAAACAGAAACGTAAACAAAGATTTGCATTTAATAACTGAACAATTAATTAAAATAATTTATATATATATTATATATATATATATATATATATAATATATATATATATATATATATATATATATATATATATATATATAATAATACTATTTGTCTAAAATTTTGGGCATAACTATACTCGCATACTATTAGGGCAAAAGATGCACGATTGTGTTTTAATAAACATTATATTAGTTAAAGAAATTCCATTCTTTTATGTGACATGAATGACATTAATTAAGGGTCAATAATAAAATTTAGCACACGTATTGTGTTTTATATAGCATGTGTAAAAACCTACATTACACCATTTATTAAGTATTCCATGCTTAAAAAAATATAGATTAATGTTAGTACGTATCAATTTCGAAATTTTGCATGGTTATTTACAAAAACTTCAATAATTATCAATTGTTTTGTTGTAATAATGAAAATCGAAATTTGTTACTTCTGATTTGCACATAGGGAATTACAAAATATCGTACAAATAACAATAATAATAAAGGAAGTGCAAAGAATACGTTTTCATACTTCCCATTTCCTTTTTAGGGTTAAACGTGTATATGATTTGTTCCAAGCTTTCGCTGTAAGCAATATGCAATTTGTATGCAAAGAATAGGTCGATAGAATAATAAATATCTACCCATAAATGAATATGGGAATGAGTATCACGTACTTAACTTCCGTTCAACCGAATGAAGATGTGTGAGGCATCAATTCCTAGCTAAACAATGTCAAGATACGCCTGTCTTGAAGACATTTTATACGAGCATTGACTATCAATTAGCAAAACCTAAAAGCCAGTTATATTCACGTATTTAAAAAAGACCGTATTTCAATTTTTATATTTACTTTCAATTGTACTTTGGCCTGGTATGTACATATGGATACACCACTTTAAAAATCATCTTGAATCACTTGCAAAATATTTGGCAAGAATTCTTGTTAATTTTTTTGCACTGGTTAAAGTAACGAAAAATACGTAATTATAGCAAATTGTATGTGACAATTACGATTACCACTAAATATTTTATTATTTGATGTTCGAAGTTCAGACACACTTTAAATATTGGCCATAATGGAACAATTGACATGGCTGCATTTGAGACTTTAATATCTGAAATTACATTATATCTTTTTTGGGTACAAGTCGTGTATTTAAAAGTCAATTATTTAACCTCCTCAGAAAAAAAAAACGTGTTAACAGGTATGTGAAGTATTAATGTCAACAAATTCTATAAACTATTAAAATGTCTGATGTGAAACAACACACATATCTATATGTATGTATGTGTGTACGTACAGAAGGTTGTGCAATCCATTCTTATTTCACTCTCGCTAAATCGACTTATTTTACAACTTTTGGCCAAGTTTCGCCAAGATCGGCCATCATGTCCGGATGTCTGTGCGTCTGTGTATGTATAGATATATGTTAGTATCCACAATAACTCCAGAACGAAAATAGATACTAGCTTAAATTAAAAGAAATAAAATAATTTTAATTTCAATTTTTTTTATGATAACTATGCAACCTCTTTTTTATACGTTCATAACGAAAACAGGCAACATTGTAAAAACAGAATGACGTTTAAAACTTCATTTCAGATAGAGATGGATAGACATAAATACATGTACGAAAAAATTCCAAAGCCGCCCGCTTCTATAAAATATAGATAATATAGCTTCAGCATTTTCACTCATATTTATTTTATTTTTAGATTTATTTCGCTTTACATTAATGAACTTTGTAAAGAAAATTTACGTAAAATTAAGTCTACACTTTTTCTTATAAAATGAAACGTTATTCAGATAATGAAAAAAATTTAACTTAACACTTAAATTCTACCTTCGGAATTTTTTGCCGCTAAATTACGCCTTATATCAAAAAATTAAACATAATTAATCGATATGTTTAAGGTCTATCCCTCCTATTGTGTTAACATTTTGGTTTGATTTATTGTGTTCGGGTCATTATGTCCAGGTTGCCTATAGTTGTCGTTTTATTGTCGTTAAATTGATGTAACAGTAAATAATAAGATGTAGTATTTATTATTTATTACATTTTAATATATTATTTTATTTTTATTACATATTATTATAAATGTTATGTAAAGAACATCTGAAAAACGTAGTAGTTATTTGTTACAGTCTTGACAGTAGTAATATACATGAGCTTTACATAGGTATTTTGAGCAGTTACAACATACATTAGTTTTATTGTCATTTGAAGAGGGACAACAATTACATTTTTTACCCTTGGTTGTGTTTGATGGTTCCCTTACTTCGGCATTACTGGTTGAAGAACTTGACTTTATAACCATTTCAGCTGCAGGAATTTTGTAAGTTTTCCAGAATTACAGGTTGGAGTTACTTCACACCACAGAACATAAGCGTTGTAAACTGAAACGTTCATGATATTGTGAAAGATAGTCATTGGCCATCTTTTAGTTCGCCGTCTGCATATTAACTTGTCTAACGTGTCTATATCACCTTTAGTTTTGTTGTAATGTAAAATCGTAAACGACTTTTTATGATCTTGGATACACACTCCGTTATCGTGGTGCATGGTGCTCGTTAGCGTAACATTTTTATTCCGTTTCGTAATATAGGAAACTATCGACGTGTCCTTGGTAAAGTAAAATTTTGAAGAAAGAACTTCTTTCCTGTTACAGACCAATGCGGCTGGCAACTCAGGCTTATTTTTGCGAATAGTGCCAAGCATGGTTATTTTCCTTTTCAATAGCATCTGTCCAAGATCGTACGAGGTAAAAAAATTATCACGCGTTACGTTGTGACCTTTTAGACCATAAGTAAGATCTAGCTCTTTTACTTTAACCTCTCTGTAGGTTCACCTTCTTTTTTCCTGAGGTAAACTTGCTTGTTATATGCATAAGCAGTTATAGAATCGCATAAACTCCAAATATTGACTCCGTATTTAGCAGGTTTATTCACGACGTACCGTCTAAAAGGTACCAGTTGCTCATCTACTGTTACATTTTCGTGAATATTATAGAGCTTACGCAGAATTGCAAGCCATTCATCCCACAAGTCCCGTATGGGAATTAATTTATTGGTTTGGTGTCGTTGTGGTCGAGTTTCGTTACCGTCAAAGCGAATTATTCATCCAATTACATGAAATCGCTGTAGGGACATCGTTGCTCTGAATATTGGACAACTTACATTTCCATCCCACAGACTGGCTGTAGTCTCTCCATGAGATTTATACACTACAGCTAGAAACAGTAGTCCAAAATATACTTCTAGTTCAACTAATGGTAGTTCTTGAAACGTGTCGCGCACAAAGTCTTTTGTCTTCTAAATTTGACATTTTCAAAATTAAGTTTACAATTTTAGGTATGAAATATCAATACGCGGATTTTATATCAATTATTCGCGACGTAGCATACCGTGTTGGCCCAGAAATCAACGAAATAATATTTGCTGGTGATAGCCTTCCGACCTAGAAGTTACGTGACTATCCGTATCATCTTCATCTGAAATCGTAGCTTCCACTTCATCATCCGATTCGCTATTGTATATCTCAGTTTCGGGCAAATGGTCTTCTTCTTCAGAAGCATTAGAGTCACTAACAGAAACACACAAAAGTTTCTCAAGTTCACTATCCGTAAGCACTCTCTCACTACACGTTTTCAATAATAAATTTCAATTGTGAGGTATTTCTTATTAGAGTATAGCATCAAGTTTGATATTTACTACAAAGCTAATACACAGATGATCACTGGCTGCATTTATACGAAGAGCCACAAACAATTCTCAACAGGAATAACATTGTTTACCGGTACGCAAATAACGCATGCAATATGCGCAATATTGCGCATTCGTCTATGATAATAATCTGCTTCTCGTTTTTCTAATTTTAAACACACGAATCACTAGGTCCTATAGACCCAAACACAGTGAGTGTAACAAATGCATTAAAAAAAACTAATTATAATTTTCTATCAATCTAGGTACACCGTTCTTAGAGTAACGAAATAAAAGTCATGCAGTAGCAACGAAATAATCAAATAAAGTAACGAATTCTGCACCTTAGTAGAACGCGATTGGATCATATTGACCCAAACACAATAGGAGGGCTCTATGTATATTTATATCTTTAAAATATGCAACTGTTTTAGAAATATTTGATGAAAACTAAAAACTGCCCCTAATAAACCGCCCCTCTCCTCGGCTAGATTTCTCCCAAAATCCAATCAGCTCTAAGCCAAATGAAAGCAAGCATAAATACAAAATGTAAGGTGGGTATTTTTTCTGTAGGTATCGTGGATAACATGTCCATAACACAAAACAAACACACACACACACACACACACACACACACACACACACACACACACACACACACACCCACACCACAACACCACAACCAACACCCAAACACACACCACACACACAACACTCACAAAAACACCACACCCACACACACACCACCCCCCCACACCCACACAACCACACACTCACACACCCACAAACACACCACACATCACACACCCACCTCACACTACACACACTCACACCCACACTCACACTCACACACCACACACTCACACACCACACCACACCACACACATCACACCACACACACCACACACACACACACACACTCACACACTCCACCTCACACACACACACTACCTCACACACTCACACACTCATCACACACTCACACCTCACACCCACACACTCACACACTACACACTACACACTCACACACTCACACACCACACTCACACACTCACACACTCACACTCACACTCACACACTCACACATCACACAGTCACACACTCACAACACTCACATACCACACACTACACACTGACCACCACTTACACACACACACACCACACACACACACACTCACACCTCACACTCACACCTCACACACTCACACATCACACCCTCACACCTCACACCACACTCAACACTCACACACTACCACACCTACACACTCACACACTCACACACACACACTCCACACTCACACACACACTCACACCACCTGCATCACATACTACACACTACACACCACACACTCACACATCACACTCATCACCTTACACCACACACTCACACTACGCACAACACACCACACTCACACACTCACACACTCCACCCTACACACTACACTCACACACACACCACACACTCACACACCTACACATCACCACTACACTCACACACTACACACTCACACACTCACACACTCACACACTCAAACACACTACACACACACACACACACTACGAACACACAGAAACTCACACAAACACACACACACACACACACACACACACACACACACACCTACATACACACACACACACGCACGCACGCACACGACACATACACTGTGAAAAAGATCATAACCTTCTATACCTACATATGTGTAGGTTGGAAGGTAAAAGTAATAATCCTGCTCTAGTAATATGACTTAAATGCCTACTACCGAATACTACATTATTGAGAAAAATGATTAATAAATCTAATAGACAAACCGTTTTAAAAATGATTTTCTAAATAAAGTTAAAGGGATACCATAATAAAAAAATAAACGTATCCAAGTTTAATCACATTATAATTAATATCAGTGCAAAGGTTTGAAAAATTTCATTAAAGGTAGTGAAAGCATTTACAGCTTAAACCTATATATACCAATAAAGATTTAGAAAAATTGTGCTTAATATGGTAATTATGTCAAAATACATTCACAACAGGATATATAAACTATGTGTTTTTCAATATTTGCAATTCTATGAGGACCATACATACTTATTTGGTCAAACATATACTTCAAGGTTTTGGATAAACTGCTGTAAAGTAGACATGCCAAAAGGTAAAATTAAGAAGTAACATTCTGCTTGTATTTCCTTACAAGGTGCCTAAATCTATCGAATCGGAGATAGCCTGTTGAGGTTATTTGAATGTTCAAATAGCTCAATAAGTTATCGCAGTTAACGAACATAATGAGCTTGCTTTGACAAAATTTCTATACTATCAAACTCGACGTTACGACTTCAATTGTTTAAAGCATGTTCAGCTACTGCAGATCTTTCTGATTGACGTTATCTGTAACATGTCGTGTGCCCTTTACATTTAATGAAGACATTGTAGGTGATCTTTAATGTTCTTTAACTTTCCTTTTTTTAATAGCATGATAATTAACACTTTGCAAATATATGCGTAACTTTACTTATGAAAGCAAGGGAAGCAGAACCACCGATAAGCTCTATTTATTCTTTACGGATACGTCTAGCAGCTTTAATAACGTTAGTAATATCTTTATGGGAATATACCATTAGTCTCTAGTGAATTTTTCAAGTGATTAAATTTGTATTCAAAATATCTGATTGGGATACACGACCTTAACCTAAAAATGTAAATTAAAATTAATGAAATAATTTTAATTTCAATTTTTCAGATCACTGTGCAACCTCTTTTTATACGTTCATAGCGAAAACAATCAACATTGTTAAAACAAAACAATAATCCATGTCAGTATGACGGTAAAACTTCATGTCAAATAGATATTAATAAACATAAATACATGTAACGTAAAAAAATTTCAAAGCCGCCCGCTTCTATAAAAATAACGATAATACAGCATCAGCATTTTCACATTCTTTTAATTTTACATTTATTTCGCTTTACATTCAAAAATGTTATAGAGAAAATGTATGTAAAATTAATACACTACTCTTTTCCTTAAAAATTAATCATTATTCAAATAATGAAAAAATTTGAACACTCAAATTATACATTAGGAATCTTTTAGCGCAATATGCGTCATATAAAGAAAATGCATATAATTAAATAATTGTATATAATTAATGGATATGTTTAACACACACACACAACACACATTACACACACATACCCACACACACACAAACCAACCCATCCACACACACATACACACACACACACACACACACACACACACAAAACACACACACACACACACACACACACACACACACACACACACACACACACACAGAACACACAGACACACACAACACACACACACAACAAACACACACACACACACACATACACGGACATATGGACGCACGGACGCACGATGCACGGACGATGCGACCACTTATTGACACAAGGACACAGAACGGACATACAGACACACTGACACACAGACACATGGGCACACAGACACACAGACACACAGACACACAGACACACAGACACACAGACACACACACACACAGACACACAGACATACAGGCACACAGACACGCAGACACACAGACACACAGACACACAGACACACAGGACACAGACACACATACACACAGACACACAGACACACAGACAAACAGACACACATACACAGACACACTGACACACAGACACACAGACAAACAGACAAACAGACAATCAGACAAACAGACAAACAGATAAACAGACAAACAGACAAACAGACACAGACACACAGACACACAGACACACAGACACACAGACACACAGACACACAGACACACAGACACACAGACACACAGACACAGACACACAGACACACAGCCACAAAGACAACCAGACACACAGACACAGACACTCAGACACACAGGCACACAGGCACACAGACACACAGACACACAGACACACGGACACACACACAGACACAGACACACAGACACACAGACACACAGACACACAGACACAGCACACACAGACACACAGACACACAGACACACAGACACATCACAGACACACAGTCACACAGACATACAGACACACAGACATACACTCAGACACACAGACACACACACACAGACACACAGACACACAGACACACAGACACACACACAGACACACAGGACACACAGACACACAGACACACAGACCCACAGACACACAAACACACAGACACAGACACACAGACACCTGTATTTGTGAAAATATTTTTAAAGTGCTGTCTAGCAAGCATTTTATTGCTCCATTTTAATATTTTTTGTAATATAAATTAATTAGGCGTAGTAGAAGAGGGCAGCGAAGATGCAGGACCCTGTATATTTAAATGATGTTTAATATAAAAAAGTTGATGGTTAGGTTAGTATGCTAGACATGATGGGGATTTATTATTGTTATTTAAGAGTTAGTTATGATCAGTTTTGATCTCAACATTTCAGTTTCGACATATCGGAACTCTGTAAACTAATTGTCCGGTTAAATGAATATCTTCTCTATATTTGATACTCTTATACCTATTTTATCAATAACGTTTTAAACTTTGTTTAATAATAATATTGAATATTCACACATCATGAATCAGAAACTAATGGTGTGTAATTTCTGCACCTTACGACTTTAAAGGTCAGTAGAAAAGATGTTGAATATTTTTATTTTTCCATGTACTACCATTTAACTGTAAACTAAATTATTTTGAATTAAAACGATTTAATCATTATTTATGATTATTTGACACACATTTACATGCTAATTTTTACTATTAAATTATCTTAACTTATTATACTAACTCGACTTAATAAAAAAAAGTCAATAAAATCAAATTACAAAGGTGATTTTCACAAAAAAATATTTTTTTAACATTTACTAATAATCGGTAAACACAGTTATTTGTACAACACAAAAATTTAAGAAATTATTGCTGTTTTAAATGTAAATGTACGTATTTGTTGCACTTAAAATTAATTCTGACTAAGTATGAATATTTGTATATTCCTTTACATTGCAAGTGTTCCAAGTATAAGGGTGTCTAGGTTACACTAGATATGTTAAAAATTGACGTGATTCGTATAAAAACCTCATTAGTCCAACCTCAACCTCATAAACACTAAAAGTCGATTACAAAGTTAAGCATGTTTATGCTAAAAATTGTCCACAACATATAACTTTCTCTCTATAAAGTTAAGCAGACGTTATTTGGAGGTTACGAGTATTTGCTATGTAATTATTTTTTATTTTGATACTTATAATGGATATTTCAAATAGATCGTCAATGAGTGAGCATACCGCTAATTGGGAGCGTAAGAGAGGCTGATTAAAGGAGCCAAAGTGAAAGGTTTGCAACATCGCAATCTTATACGCAATTTGCTGCCCCGAACAATAGTCCATAGTTGCAGGTACAGATTAAATTTTATAACAGCGGTTAGTACGCTTTCAATAATATTTACACGCGTGTTTTAGATGTAAAAGGCTTAGATGTTTTGAAGCAGTCTCTGACGATTTTCTTGCGAAGTTTAATAAAATGCAAGGCTTTTAAATCATCATCAGTTTATTTCATTTTTACCAGTGTCATTGAAACAATATATAGATAATAAAATTAAATAGACAAATATTAGACAAAATACACAATTAATGGATACGATACACTGCCTTTATGTGATATAATATGTACAGGGTGGTTCATTTTCGATGTTTTCTTATGGGAAGTACCCTTTCTATTGCAGTTAGACAACAAGTAATATGGGGTCCTTGTGCTCGATTTTGATGTTAATTAAGATCCAATTGTCATAATCAAGATATCTCTGACCGTTTTTGCGCAATTAACTAAAATTGAAAAAATGGCGATTTTGAAAAACTTGAATAACTTTTTTATTTTTAAATTTAGCGAAAATACGGTAAAAACATTCTCAAGGCACTTTTTTAATTAGAATCCGTTAGTGCATTCACAATTTTAATACCTCCTTAATTTAAAAAGATATGACATAAAGCTGTATTTTTTTTATATGGAAACCATAGTGCTATGACATTTTAAATGACATTTTTTTGTGCTTTTCAATATACATTAGTTAAAAGTATGGAATTTATTTGTTAATATTCATTTAGAAATTATTTCAATAAAAGTTTGTTATGACATTACTATCTACATTTGACAATACTTGAATTATTTTCTTCAATTGTTTTTAAGTTACGACGTCATCGATATTTTTTGAAATGACAACTACATTTCTGTTATTGATTTCGATAGTATTTCTATTCTTTTCAACGGTATACAATTTTCAATATGTTACATTTGAAAAAATTGAGAAAAGTGCCTTAATGTTCAAATATTAAAGATCCATTAAATTAGCAGAATTAATTAACACGGTAACTAGACTCATTTATTTGCAATACTTATCAGTCACAATCTTCAGATACGGCCAATAGAACATTCAGTTTTTATCATCGCTTTTCGCTGTTCTAGGTCTACCACTCCTTGGCAAATCTTTAATACTACCGGTTTGTTCAAAGCGTTTTAGGTTTACCAACAACGGATTTAGAAATTGGATTTCTGTTTGGATGCATGTCATTAAATAAATTACAAGCGTCTTGTAAACTTCTGCGTCTATTTCCATAACAGCATCATAATATTTCAATTCTTTCACGTTCACTTAAACTCGCCATTGCTAATATTAACAGCAACAAATTGCAATTGAAATATGTCAACTATTTGACATCAACAATAACCACTGATAAAGTTACCTCGCTCGAGTTTGTTTATCGCCTCGCTTTTGTCTATCTAGATTAATTCTGCTAGTTTAATGGATCGTTAATATTTGAACACTAAGGCACTTTTCTCAATTTTTTTCAAATGTAACATATTGAAAATTGTATACCGTTGAAAAAGAATAGAATGTACTATTGAAATCAATAATCAGAAATATAGGTTGTCATCTCAAAAAATATCGATGACGTCGTAACTTAAAACAATTGAAGAGAAAAATAATTCAAGTATTCTCAAATGTAGATAATAATTTCATAACAAACTTTTGTATTGAACATAATTTCCTCAAATGAATATTAACGACAATAAATCGCCATCTCCATACTTTTAACTAACCCTGTATAAACTTCTATGCTATTTTAATAATTAATTTATTTTTTAAGTTTTTCTTATTTACGTTTTATATTAAGAATACACAGTAGGCATAGGAGGCTAATTCTATAAACGAACAAAAATATGAACACAAAATGTCAATACAAACAACACACTGCAACTACAAATATTTTTCAAACTGTGCGCCCTCTTTTTGGGTGCAGACTTCGCATCGTCTTCTATATAGATAATGGTGTTAATTGTGTAAAAGCCACACGAACACTTTCGTTCAACTCATTCACTGTATTATTAGTTCTTTTGTATATAGTTCTTCAAAAAACCCCATAAAAAGAAATCTAGAGGCGAAAGATCGTGCGAACGAGCAGACCACAAAATTGGTCGTTCCCATCCAGCTATTAGGAAAACGTAAATTTAAGTAGTCACTAACTACACGGGAATTATGTGCGGGAGCTCCGCCTTGCTGAAATATGACATTGCAATATTGTGCTAAAGGAAGACTCTCCAAATTGATTCGTAGAATATCGAGATATTTCATTGAGTTTAATGTTCCTTCATACATGTGATAATAAAAACGTCCGTTTTTAATGCCGCACCACACATTGATTCCAAATTTCCCTTGCCTCCTGCGGACGACACTTACATGAGCGTTAGCATCTGCACAGTAAGGTAAATTGTGATTATTAAAAATACCATCACTACTGATATGCACCTTGTCTGACCATGTAATAGAGTTTGAAAAATTAGGTATATTTTGGCACTGACTTATATACCAGTTATAAACCTCAGTACGCCGCCTTCTGTCGTCTATAGTAAAAAAATGTTCTTTCCGAAATCTATAGCAATGGTATTTGTGTTTCTTTAAAATTCGAAGGGCTTTGCTTCGAGACACGCCTAGATTAACCATTTCTCTAGATGAAGTTGTTGGCTCTACTTCGACTTGTCCTAAGACGACCATTGAATTTTCTTCAGAATTTCGTTTAGAGGAATATTCTGGCCTGTGGTTTTTAAAAGAACCGAATTCAATTAAATTTTTCTCTAACCTAAAATTAATTAAGATATTGTTTTGAGCCAGAAAAAATTTTAATTCCTGTTAACTTTCAGGAAAATTTTGTAAATATAATTGCGATACCACATTCTTATCACCTTCGGATAATATAAAACACTTTAACATGCAAGATTTTTCTGAATTTGTATAATTAGGCATGTTAATAACTAAGTTCCAAGATCACCTTGTTGCACACTTCTAATTTTTAATTTATTATTTGACATATAGGTATCATTTGTTTTTACTTAAATAAATCTCAGCCTCCTATGCCTACTGTGTAACCTTAATATAAAACGTAAATAAGAAAAACTTAAAAAATCAATTAATTATTAAAATAGCATAGTAGTGCTATATACAACGCACAAAATAAAATGTCGTTTAAAAATGTCATTGCCAGCTATGGTTTCCCTATACAAAATACAACTTTATATCACATTTTTTTTAAATTAAGGAAGTATTTTTGTGTAAATTTTATTCTGAAAATTAAAAATAATATGGTGATAGTAAATTTTTATGGAAAATAAATAAAATTATAATGCAATAAACTAAACTAAACTGAAGAATTCAATAATGCAGAAAAATAATTAATATATTTTAGTTCCACCATTTTTGCTCTAGCTCGGGAACAGTATGAAAACCTTTCCGAAATTTGAAGGTTTACGTACTACTTTATTAATTGTCTATTTTTGCCAACACTTCATTGATTTTTGCATAGATTTTATCATCACTTTTTTGTCATTAAAACCAGTACTCTGCCCAGGATAGATGTCATCATCATATGAAAAAAGAATGTATTGTCCCACCTCTCGAACTACATTCGCTAATTTAACGAGATCTCCAAGACTTTTGGAACCGGAAGCAAGGGCGCAAGTGTCAGCAGCGATGTAATTTTCTAGGAACATTTCCTGTGACTCGCATTCAGGATCATAGTCATCCGAAGACTTATCATCTAGCTGAAGATAAGGTTTTTTTCTCCCACAACAACTGTTTTCCATCCTTCTAGACTCTTCAGCTACGGTTTCGTCAGCGGCTACACTTTCTTTCGTTGGAATTTCGTCAATTAACGTGGCGTCAGAGATACTTTTACCAGCGGGGATATTAATTTTTTTTCTTCTAACCTTGACGATATTTGTACATTGCGCTACTTTATCTTCAAGATTTTCAAGCAGGTTTCTAGCCAGGCGAGCTAAGGCGATTCAACATTTAGTGGCACTATTCCACACTTCATAAAACCAGATCTTAAGTTTTCTGCAATATTTGGTGCCATGATAGATAACACTTTTTTTTAACAATGGAGGGAAATGTTGTTTTCCAATATTGGTACTTTTTACACCATCAGCAGTTTCCTTCCATTCCCATAATACTTTCCGCCATGCGATCTTTATTGGTCGAAATAATGCTACGTCGAGCGGTTGAGTGGGTACTGTTTGGCGGCAAACATATCAGTGATACTGCATTTGCACGACAGAGTTTCAGTATAGATAGAGTAATGTGAGAAGATAGATTGTCGCACAGTGAAACCTTTTTCCCTTCAAGTTTTTTTAACCCGGGTAACATTTAACTGTCAAACTAGTCTGCGAACACTGATGCGTCGAACCAGCCACTGGCACTGTTGTTATATCGACAGACCGGTGGCCCATTTTAGGTCCAAGTTGTCCACGTATGGCTGGATTTATACACCACATATGGCGGAAGTAGTTCTTCAGCGGCATTTCCTGCAATCATCAGAGATATTGACGTTTTTGAGGCATTCCTAATTTTTTCAGGATATTTACATCCTTTTTTAACGAGAACTTTTGCCTGATCCGGATTATCTGTAATATTTGTCTCGTCGAAATTCCAGATATGTGAGGGTGGTGCGTTTTCTAATTCTTCTCTTAAATTAGAGATGGAGTTTCGAATAGTATTTTCATCAATCGCTGCTCTATTTCGTTTAATGTTTTCAGCAAAGCGCTCCGAAAGGCAAGCATTACGCTTCATGAATGATTTTACCCAGCCACGACCTGGGGTATTATTAGTAAATGCTTTTACAGTTCTTCCACATCGATTTAAGTATTGCTTGATGATCTGGCGTAACTCGAAAGCATCCACTGCAAAGCCATAATTACTTAGGGCAATGATGCAATTAGTGAACTCATTTTTTTCTTCATGGGTAAATACGGCCTGATGACCAGGTTTCTTAGAATGTCTGGACTTTAACTTGTTTATAATAGTTCTTCTTGGTATTTTGTACTCAATTTCAACTTTTCTTTCGGTAATTACCCCTCGTCTGATAGCATCTGGGCAACGTTCTAATTGTTCGGAGGTATAATCACCATATCTCCTTGAACCCGCTTTTCTAGCATATTTTCGCGGCATTCTGCTACAATGGCGTAATGATAGAAAGTACGAAATTTAACTTAACTTAATGATATTCTAATTAAAAGTGCAAAATAATAATAAAATTGCACTTGAGGAGACTTTGCTCCACTTTCTGTTATAGTGCAAAGTCTACCCAAATCCCGTTAAAATGGTACCCACTATAAATAAAAAATATAAATGCATATTTGTAATTTAAATATTATGCAGATATTGCAAGAAAGTTCCAATGAATCAATAAGTTAAGGTTTACACTAATGCTTACATTATTCTTTTAGAAAACACCAATGTTATGCAACAATTTTTTTACATGAAAAAAACCACGAATTCATAAGCTCTGCTGTACTCAACAAGCAATACAAATAAAAGCGCTTGGTGGTATATTAACTATTTTGGAGTCTATGCTTACTTACATCTTTATTCATTAGCGGTGCAAAGTACCCCCTAGTTACGGCACGTGAAAAAAATTGATGGTGAGTTTTTAACATTTTTATAATAATCTAGACTACGTGTGTTAGTGCGTGTGTGTGTATGTACAGCTATGGTAACATAAAATGTTACACTTTAGTGTAAATAATGTATCACTTTCTAAGATAATTAACGTTTAACTTAATTTTTTTAGAGTTTATCATAGGGTAAGAAATAAACATTTTGAAAACATCTAAAAAATTAGCATCCTTATAGTAAAAGGGGAGGACGTCTTTTTAAGGATAATCCAATTTGGATAAGTTTTACATATAAAAGTAAAATTAAATTAATTAAAATATCTAATGAGTGTTAACTCGAAATACGCTGTTTTTGCGAAATGTGTTTGTTAATCACTCAAGTTGTTGTATAAATATTTGATACCGTCTGTCTAACATGAAGTATTACATGGCTGTAAATTATGAATTATAATTATCATTTTTATGACGTTTCCGATTAGTAGGGGAGAATTGGGTAAAACCGGATAGTATGGTAAAACAGGATACCCAGTTTAAGTTTAAAACAGGTAGTTCCATCTATCTGGTGATGGCTGAACTAATATTACATGTTGCCTTTTTACGCCCGGCAAGTACTCTTTGGACTTTAGTTTATCTCTGAACGGCGTGACAGGTGAATTTATTAAAGTGTGAGGTTAAACTAAATTATTTCACCTATATTAAGAAGTTGATTTTTAATTTTTAGTATAAAATTATTTGAAGGTGAGTGGATTTAAAGAATACTACATTTATTTACTATAGGTATTTACAATAGTTTTTCGTATTTTGATTTTTTTAATTATTAAAAATGAACACATGTTTCGCAATGTACTGTTGGGTAGAACGGGATACAGAGTGGTTGGATAAAACAGGATGGTATCCCGTTTTACCCAGCCACATCTATATAGTACTTCTTGTATAATTTTATATTTAAAATTATTTCTTCTTTATTTTTGAAGAGCAATGGGCAAGTATAAAAGAAAAACGGAAAGGCAGAATTGGGACGAGGACAGTATGCGTAAGGCTGTTGAGGAAGTAGTAGAAGGAAGAATGGGGTATGTCAAGGCCTCTAAAGAGTATGGGGTTCCTCGTACGACCATTGCAGCACGGGTGAAGAAAGTTATGCAGGGTGTTCTCAACAGGGAGGAGTCTGCCAAAAAAGGACTTGGACGTCACAAAACTGTTTTCACCCCGGGTCAGGAAGAGGAGCTAGTCGAACACATTTTGTCCATGGAAGCAAGGCTATTTGGCTTAACTCTTAACGAATTAAGAAGTTTGGCGTTTGAATTGACAGATCGTAATAGTTTGCCAAATAGATTTAACAAAAATAAAACGAAAGCCGGTAAAGCTTGGTTATACAGCTTTTTAAGCCGGCACCCGAAGATCAAACTTCGTTCACCTGAGCCAACATCACTTTCGAGATTCTTCAATCTGCTATGTGAAACTATTGAAAAACACAAAATACCACCTGATCACATTTACAATGTCGATGAGACGGGTATTATGGCAGTGCGAAAAAAACGATCGAGATGTTTGTCGTTAAGTGGAAAACGACAAGTTGGCTGTTTGTCTTCAGCAGAACGTGGAGTTTTGGTAACGGTGGAGATCTGCATGAGTGTTACTGGTGTATTTATGCCACCAATGTTCGTCTTCCCAAAAGCTTTGGCGAATCCAGAGCTCCTGGATGATGCTCCCCCTGGAAGCACAGCTCATTATCATCCTTCAGGGTGGATGCAGAAAGAAATATTTTTGAGCTGGTTTGATAAATTTATTTCTTTTTCCAATGCTTCAAAAGAACACCCTGTGCTTTTGCTTCTTGATGGGCACGCTACCGACACCAATAATCTGGAGTGGATTCAAAGGGCCAGGGAGAACGGTGTTTCTATGTTTTCCGCCGCATACAACTCATCGCCTACAACCTCTGGACGTAAGTTTTATGTCACCACTCAGCACATACTACAGTTCAGAAGTACAAAGATGGATGCAACAACATCCAGGCAGACCTATTACGATATCTCAAATAGGCAAACTTTTTGGAAATGCCTTCATGGAAGCTGCTAGTGTTCAAACAGCGGTAAGTGGATTTAGGAGAACAGGTGTGCATCCTCTAAATCCAGAGATATTCCCGGACTGGATATTTGTACCAGCCGAAACTACAAATAGACCTATAGAAGACAATACGAATAGTCAAACTATAGATAACGATAACCTGTTACCTGAAATTACAAATTCTTCGCCAAGAACACCATCCATGCCTCACCAAGAACACCAACGGACACACCACCGAAAACACCACCGAGAACATCACCGAGAACACCACTGAATCCTTTAAACACCCTACAAAAAATTCAAGCACGAGATCAAGAATATATTGCAAATACCTTAAACACACAAGACACTACTCCAGGTCCAATTCCCGCGAAGCATTTTTATGGGAATGCCACTCCTTCATGTTCCCACAGCACTGAGAATTTTGTTGTAACGCCAAAACAGGTTGTTCCACTCCCTCATTCAAAAAGAAAAATTAATCAAAACGACAGAAGATGGAGTAAAACTGCAGTGAACTGCAAAGAAGCCAAAATTAAACATCGATGATACGGAAAAAGCAGTCCATATGACCAAACTGAATAAAAAGGATAATGCAAATGCAAATAAGAAGACAACTAGAAGAAACATAAAAGCAAAGAAACTAATTAAGATTATCTGCAGCACTTCAGAAAAACAATATAAGAAAGCGAAGAAGCAACATGCATATTTTGCAGTGAATTTTATTCGAATTCTAAGTCAGAAGATGGTTGGATAAAGTGTCCGCATTGTCAAGGTTGGGCTCATGAAGCGTGTGCAGGAGTGGGAATCGCGACGATGAAGTTTTTATTGTGACTTTTGTCAATAATAATAATAATCTAAGCTTTTTTTGTGAATGTTCCTTTGTTTAGCTTTTGTAGAATATACTAAAAATCATTTCTCGTAAGCAAATTTTATTTTGTATTCTTTTTTTGTATTACCTACAATAATTATTTTGAATTCCTTATATTGTCTCCTGAAGGATAAACATTATGAAATCTGCAATAGCGTTTTACCCATCTAGTAGGGTAAAACGGGATACTTGCAACGTAAACAAAATAATGTATATTTCTCTGATATATCATCTAATTTTTCATAAATGATAATTGCAATCAAAAGTGCAATTACTAGTGAAATTAGAGATAAAACATTGTCTTTTGCAGTACTTTATTCAAAAAGTTATAAGGTCCTAAACAGGGGCGTAGCCAGAAAATGTAAAAGGGGGGGTCTAGATTATAAAGTAAAAGTCAAAACTGGAAATAGTGACATTGAAAATCGGGTAGAAAGGCTAAGGTAAAAACGCCATAAACAATTTTTTTGAAGATTTAATAGGATAATAGAAAGTACATATTTAAGGCTAGCTTTAATTAGCTTTTATTTGGTGTATTCAACAGAACAACTAAAAACATATTTTGTAATCTATAAACCATTATAAAAATATCGACAATAAATAAAATTAAACCAATTCAATTTTAAGTCACATGAAAAAAAAAATGAAACAGAATATGTTATCTTATAGCAACAAAAGTCTTCTTTTCGATTTCGCCATTTCGTTTAAGACTTCATCCGATGAAATTTGAATTTCTCTATGTATATTGATCGACGAGAGTCCATTCAAACGTTCCTCGCTTGTTGTGCTTCTTAAATATGTTTTTAAACGACGCAATGTGGAAAATGTTCTCTCATTTGAAGCTGTCGTTACAGGTATGCTAACGTATATCTGCAGCAGGGCAGTAACGTTAGGAAAATATGAGTTTCTTTCATTTTGAAAAAGGAAAGTGAGGCAACTCAAAGCGTCAAGTGGAGGTTCTTTGAGATATTCTAAAAGTTGACGCCAGAGTCTTACTTCTCCTTCTAAAATGTCCAAGCTGTAAACCTCCAATTTGGTTTCATAAATATTATATAGTGCATTGAGATCCTCTTTTGAATATTTTTTGTTGGGTAATAGTACTTCAAATCCTCTTATCACGTTTTTGTGCTTCAACAATCGCTCGTTAATGTGGGTGATTCCAGCATCAATAAATGGTATAAAGTAAACCCTTCGGAAATATTCCTCAGGAGTTTCGGCAGGGTTATTAGTTCTTTGAGTTAGTCGTGAATTAATTCTTGGTATTTTTATCTCGATATCTATTTCTCTACAGAAAGCTTCGACGCTTATAAATACTGAATTAAATTCACCTTCCGCCTTATCCCTGATTGACAAAAATTAGATAAACACATCATTAGCCAATTGCAGTGCTTTCTCTAAATCTAAATTGGTAGCTTGCAACTGTTTTGAAAGTGGAAGGGTGATTGAAAATATTTTAGAGACAATTCTTAAGGAAAACTGAAATTCTGCATTTTGAATGGCTTTCAAAAGCAAAAATGCTTCGGAGGAAGAATCTTTATCTCTCCATTGCTGAACTTCCATAAGAGCTGCCATACTGTAATTCTAAAAAAGTCATTACGGCATCATGTCTCTCGACCCATCTAGTATTACACAATTTTTTTAATTTCTCTTTTCTTGTTCCGGATGTAACTTTATCAATGTTGGATTTAAAAACGTTGAGCCTTTTAGGGGTCTGAAAAAAGACTGCTATTTTATTAATTGTAGTTAAGCAATTTCTAATATGCGGTATATCACATGCGTCTGAAATTGCCAGGTTGAGGGAATGAGAAGAACAGTGCACATACAAAGCGCAGGGATATTTTTCACGAACGTAGGCTTGGACACCACGTGCATGACCACTCATTGCCGAGGCACCGTCATATCCTTGGCCAACTAAATATGAACAGTCAATTCCAAACTTTTCCAATGTTTGTAATAATGTGTTTGCAAGTCCTTGACCAGTTAAATCGACTACTGGAACAAACCCTAAAAATTGCTCTTCAATTTGACAGAGCTCTTTATTAAAAAATCTGATGCATAAAGAAAACTGTTCAGTTCCAGATATATCACAAGACTCATCTGCGAGAACAGAGAAAAACTTGGCTTCTTTTAGTTTGGCAACAATTTTCTGTACAATTATTTTTCCACAAATTAAAATAATTTGATTTTGAATTGTTGGGCTAAGATAGGTTGCATTTTTTGACGTATCTTGCAGATGCTGCCGTAAATTTTCGTCTCCTGATTTTAATTTAGCCCTTAAAAGAGCTCTAAAGTTTCCTTCATTTTTTACTGGATGTTCCAGAATCGCTATGTCCTCTTAAAGATATGCCCTGTCGGCCGCACAGGATAATTGTATCTATTATCGGTATAATTTTCTTACGATTCGATGCAATTGTATTTTGTGATGCGATATCAATTTGAATATCAACAGAAAGTTGTTTTCCATCTCTAATTAATTCTTGATTATTGGCCTTCGTAACACTAAATTTATGATAAACATTTTTTTGGTGTTTATCAAGTACTTCAATAGCGTCTTTCCAATTGTTAAATGGCTTTTTTACCAGTTTGCCAAGATCCTGGTTTCCAATCCCACCTCTCTCTGCGTAAAACACACAGAACTTGCAGTAGGCTCCATCTTCTTGTTGAGAATAGGACAACCAATTCCAGCGATAAAACCAATTGTACTGAAATTTAAGGTTTCTCTTTCCTGAACATGGAAATTTGAAATTCACAGATGGTTTCCAGACGCTTGAAATGCTTTGAATATTGTCAACTTTTTGGTCAGTAAGATATGCAATATCATAAATACTATAAGAATCTACTTCTCTGAGTGAGAGTGAGGATGAGGATTGAGAAGTATACCGTTCTTCTGAATCTGGCATTCTAGTTGAACTAGACGGCCTGGGTAAACGTGACAAGTTTACTTGGTTTCCGTCTGCTTTTTGTTTCTTTATTAAAAAGGAATCAAGTGTGTTTGATTTTTTTCTTTTGTCAGACATTATGCTAAAAAAATAAATTTTAAAATTGAAATCTGTATACCTAAAACCTGTAATTGTAAAACTACATATTACTCGATTTTTTACGAAATGCTAACTTTCCCCTTTTCTTTCTCTCTACCCCTATTCTTGAATAAAATGTTAAATAAAACAATAAACATAACCCTGTAAAAATTGTATTCACTATTCATGTTTACATGCCTTGTTAAGAATTGATTAATTTGCAGTAAAATTTACTCACCTCTTTGCTCTTTAACGCAAAACCTAATTTTACAATATTTCTTAATAATAACAACGTTCAATAAACAATTCGGGATTTGTCACTGGTCACTGAACTTAATGCAGTGCTGCTGCTGCTACTTCCAATTACCACTGTAAGATACTGACTGACTCATGAATGACTGACTGTAGAGAAACGGCGCGAACGTTAAAAAGCTGAATTGTTGTCAATACTTGCACTATGAACAGTGTACGATGTAGTCAGTAATTTCAGGATAACAGAATAGTAGTTTATTTTAGAGGTGGCAATGCATTTTTAGTTAGCTTTAGATTTTATCTTTATTGGTTTTACATAATTACATATATTTTATTTTTTCCGTCTCTATTTGAATTAGGGGGTCTAACCTCCAACACCCCCCGTGGCTACGCCACTGGTCCTAAACACTAAGTATCCTGTTTTACCCAACTCTCCCCTAAGTATTATAAACGTTAAGCAGAAAAAAAGATGCCAAAAACATTTATTATTTTTTCGCAATGAATAAAATTGCACACGTATATTCTTATAAAATCTAAATTGATTAGGTGTAAGTATGAATAAAAAACTTTTTTTTACATTTAATGTAAGAGGAAATATGAATGTTTGAAAATAACGGTATCTCTACTGATAAACTCTTTTGCTTGTATTATCTTTACTAACGTAACATGAGACAGCCATTAGAAATGTATGTGCTCACACAAATTTTTTATTGATGTATTGCACACCAAATGCATTCAATGGCGGAAATATTTTTATTATTGTAAAAAACATCTTTTAGTAAAAATATAAACAATTTTTTAATCCGATCATATGTGATCTACATTACTCACACTAATGATTCTTACAGATGGTGTATATGATAGACCGAGAGCATTCATTAAAAAGTAGCGCGTGTGAGAAGTAATTTAAACAGAAGACCTCTTAGAAATGACAATAGCAATTTCAGTAGTGTATTTTATATTATTTCAGATATGTTGCGCTTTAAACTGTAGTAAGAAGTTTATACCTGAATCTGATGAAAAATTAATAATTGAAGAAGAAACATTCATTACCGTGAATGTTTCCCTATCCTTAGAAGAAATACGGTTCACAAGTACTACGAATATGGCATGTAACGTATTAATCACTTTTTCTAATTATTCACTTAATTAATATTAATAGGAGTATGAGGTTACACTGTTACTGCATCAACGCTGGTTTGACCCTTCACTCGGAAGTAATTTAAAAACGCAACAGAAAGCGGTAAATGGACAGATTTGGCGGCCTAAAATTAATCCGGTGAATGGGTGTTTTCAAGCTTGCAATAATTTGGAAAACACTCAATATTGGCGAGGTTTTGGAAATGAAGGGAACGTACTGTTGAGCGAAAAATTTGTATTAAAGTCATCATGTACACGTAATTATCGTAAATATCCTTTTGATATTCAAATTTGCGAGTTAAAATTTGGAACATGTAAGTAATTAATTGGACATATTCGGGAAAATAATTACAATTAATTTTTAGACATCTTTCCAGTTAATGAAGTTGATTTATTGTGGGAGAAAGATTCGGTAAAAATATTATCCCGTACTCATTTCGACGAATTTGAGTTAACTAACGTAACTGTTTATAACGAAATAGATGTGCGTCCATTCGGAAATTTTAAAATTTTAGCTGTTCAGTTTTTTATGAAACGACAT